>JAECUM010002626.1:0-181145 GCA_016617855.1 Megalonaias nervosa
ATGTTAGATACAGAATATTTGTTGTGATAACTTGAAAGACCTGTATTCATGTTAGATATAGAATACTTGTCTTGATAACTTGAAAGACCTGTATTCATATTAGATACAGAAAATTGGCAAATTCGTATCTTATTTCAACATTCATTCAGTCGGTCAGCAGCGAGCAAGAAGAAGGACATGAATAGCAGAATGATGCTAGTGATGGATATGTTTCCTGCCACAGCCCTGAGCACGCTGAAAGGTCTAGGCCTTTTGGTTGCAAAGGGCTGGAGCCAGGGAGAAGAGGACTACTCTTCTCTTGATTTGGGAAAAAGATGCAAGAAACCATAGAGGTAGCCCCAGGGGCAATCTGTGCAGACTCTACAGTTACCTAGCTCCCCAAGCAAGAGATCTCTGACAGCAACCTCCCCACCCACTTCATTAACAAACCAACATTTCTGCCTGTAATTGACACCAGGAAGGACCCCTCAATGCCAAAAACATTGGAGGCACCAAAGCAGCAAGGGGCAAAACAAGGGAGGGTGGAAGCAGAAACAAAGAAGAAAGATAGGAAACAAGAGGCTCAAGATGAAATCAAGAGTCAGCCAGAGCCAAAGGGATGGCAACCACCATGAGCAGTGACATCATGAGCAATTTCAGCAACATCAACTTCATTCTCTCAGCTGTCATTGTCAAGACTGTCCAATCCATGAGCATAACTAAAGAAACTAAACTCTACCAGATCCACAGCATAAAGGAACTCCTAGACAGAGAGCTGAACTGGCAGAGTACTTTTGTTTCCAGGCAAAGGAGTGGGGCATGTGAGTGCTAATAGAGAATAGATTGTTGACACAAAGGCACATGGAAGATTTAAGAACTATCCTGGATGCTGACAAGAAACAAAGAAGGGAGGGCTCATTGACAAAAAGAGAAAAACCCAACTTCCTGCAGGGGACATAAGCTCACTTGGGGAGAAATATTGTCAGTGTCCTACTGACCAGTTTGCCTCTTAAGTAGGGTTTTCAGTTTGTCTTGAAAACCGGTTCTGATCCAACTGTCTTGATAACTCAGATGTGAACCTTTGGGCCACCAGTCAGAAATATTCTTGAAAACACTTCCTTGTCTTGAACGTTCAAATTGGTCATTTAGACCTTATGTTTTAAAAAGTTTTGGAAAATTCAAAATTTATCCATAGAAATATTTTGTAATTCAAACGAGCATTCCTCAAATTATAAATGTGGCTAATACAAAATTGGCAATAGGGAATAACCCAAATTAGATAACTGGGTAGAATTTGACCTGTGTGCACTCCAATGGCATTTCAGAAAAGTTCTGGTCAAATTTGGGATCTCCAGCTGGATCTTTTGCCTACATGGACAACCAAAGACAAGTGTGTGGGTTGATTCCCACTCGTCTAATACACCAAAATCCCCGAAGGGCGTGCTTGCACGGAAATGGGGTGTCATCATGTGTGTGGCTATACTCCCACCAGATGACTAAGTTGCAGTACAGACAAACAATTGCAGACGAATGCATGTTTCGATTCCCACTTGTCCCATGACCCTAATATTCCCGATGTATGGGCTTAAAGCATGGGACTGGGGTATCATCAGGTGTATGGCTCCTTTCCCACTTGATGATTATTTAAGAAGCAAGCCTTGTGTGCATTAATGTATTCTGTGTCAGCAACTTGCTTGCTTACCACCACAAGAAATTAAGTAGCCTGCTTTGCAGGCATTACACTGACATGGCAGAAGAACGAATGATAATATTTCAAAAGTATCAAATTCTTCTAAAGTTGGTATAATCAATCATAGTTTTATGAATGAAATGAATATTAAATATGCATTGTCATGTACAATATGCATCCAAGACCGGGGGAAGGTGGGGTGAGCTTTTTGAAAAGGTATTACCCAGCTGCAAACAAACATTTGTCTTGGTAGTTTGCTAAAGTTGCACATTTTATCAAACTTAATGCTGGTAAACAGCGTGTGGGAAAGTAGTCACAGATTTTTCTTTGTCCCTTTTTATACACGTCTCTGATCCAGGGTTTGATCTGTTGCTGCATTGTTTAAGATTTTCAAGATGTATTTGATATTTTCAAGGGTGTCCCAATTTTCATATTATCTGAAGATGACAGCCGGTGAACATTTTTGTCTCAAAGACAACTTCATGCCATAAGTGCCTTCATTAAAAAAAAAATGAACAGGTTGGCCCTCTCATTAGACCTGCCTATTCATATAAGCATGAAAGTCAGATGAGAAAGCAACGAACTTTATACAATTATGAAGTGCTTAGTACAGGGCTGGTTTCTTTTTCTTCAGTAAATCATTGAGGATAGGGTGCAGGTCTTTGAAATAACTGTTTACAAAGACAGACATGCAGTCCTGGCCTCTATGTTTCTCAGGAATGTCTCAATGATTAGTGATTTGACTATGGACTCGAATTGCAGTCCTGGCCTCTTTGTTACTCAGGAATGCCACAGTGATCAGTGATTGTTTCATCTATTTGTCAATGTTAACTTAAAACGATCAGACTATCAATTATACAATATGTGGCACTTAGGATGCATAATTAACTTTCGTTGAATGTATTTCAGGGTGCTGGTAAGACCAATGTAGCTCTCCTTTGCATGCTGAGGGAGATAGGAAAACATGTCAATGCTGATGGATCCATTAACACTGATGAATTCAAAATCATCTACATTGCTCCCATGAAGTCACTGGTACAAGAAATGGTTGGAAACTTCACGGAGGTATGATTACTCATACATTTTTTTATTTGGCAATGTACCCTTGTTTCAGCCTTTGGTTTGAAGCACCTGAATTTATAACTTTAGGTTAATCATGAAATGTCCAGGTCATGTGCCTGTCATGGTATATCCTTGAGAAAATGTATTATATCAGCTAACCGTTAACACAGTGTTCATGAACATGCAGCAGAAAGAAATTGCAAATGTTAGCATAGTTAAATCATTATTGATTTCAGCCAAGCAACTTGCACAGAATTTTGTGTGAAATAGCGAATACTAATCATGTATTGCTTTTTAACAATCTCAGATTTTATCATTTCAAGTTGTTGCATTGCCATGTGAACATCCAGTACAGTAAGAACAACGAAATAATTGTCTCGGAACTGATTGATTGCATTGATTTTGATTTCTTCATCAAAAATACATTACTCAATCATAATACCTTAGGAGATTTACTACTGCCTTACAAATCCAGCCCTCTTAGGCTGAAAACTTTTAGCTAAAAAGCAATAAGTTGTCTGCCCACTTAGGTGGTGGTCAGGCAGGCAGACCTCTCCTTGGTACTGGGATTGGCACCAAATCTCATGCAATTGTCAGTTACTATTTCTGCCCGTACAATTCTGGAGATCTGAGTACACTTTTCCAGTTCTTATCAGAGATCTTTCATCCTAAAAGGCTGAAGTGAGTCTGGAGATGGTACCAAGCTTACTCTTTTAGATCTTTTGACAGCTTCATAACTTCTGCTGGATTTGTGAGAGGATGCCATTCCTAGACAGATGGAGTCTTTTCCAGTCGAGTTATCAAGAAGCTGTCTCACATATGTTAGGGGACTGGAGATGGTCTCTCCAGGGTAAGGGGATGTATCTCCCTCCACAGGTAATATGATCGGGTAATGTGTTCAAAGAAGAAACCAATTTTTTTATTGTAAAATATGTTTCTTTGATAACACTTACTCAATTATAATACACATACAGCCTCCCAGCTGTTACATCCATATAGAGAGCATGCCTTCTGTTCCATTAGTAACTGATGATTTTACAGGATTTGGCACTAATACCCCTTCCAAGAGGAGATCATTCTGCCTGACTGCCACCTAGGTGGGCAGACAACTTTTGGCTTTTTAGCTAATGGTTTTTAAGGACTCAAGGTACTAATTCAGTGCCCATAGTAAACCTATGCAAACACCATGATATTAAAAATTCAATAACTTAAAATTTCTGAGTGCTCATGATCAAACTTATATTTATCAGTATAGATGAAACCTGGATGTCAGCTTCTGTGTAGAGGAAAGGATATGAGCTGAGGCATTTTCTGGACCTTCATGTGTTTGAAACATGTGCTTTCAATTCCGCACCAAGGAGTCAGGTGCTAATTTTAATAATGAGTGTTCCAAACTCAAGACTGTTAAAGGACTGAAATTCCATCAATAAAACAACGTCTCTATTTTTTTCACTTATAACTAGGACAAGCTCTCAAAGGATTCTTTTTCCTAAAACATAACTTACATTATTAACCAATCCTGGCCAGCCAAACCCATATATACTTTATTTTATGTTCACCCATTTCCAGGCTGGTTTCCAATTTTTCCATGCAATTAGTACCTTGTATCCTTAACCTGGAAGGGCTGGATTTGTGAGGTAGTAGTTGTTCTCCTAAGGTATTATTATTTGGGTCAGTTTTATCAAAGAAATCTAGTTTGCTAAAAAGAAAATTGTATTTGGGAAAAATGACTTATGAAAGATTTGTAAAATGCACAAGCTGATGAATGAATTGCATTTTCAGAGGCTGAAGTCTTATGGAATTAAAGTAGATGAATTGTCAGGTGACCATCAATTGACTAAAGAGCAGATTAATGCAACCCAGATAATCGTATGTACCCCTGAAAAGTGGGACATCATTACCAGAAAAGGTGGAGAGAGAACATACACGCAGCTTGTCAGGCTTATGATCTTTGTAAGTAAATATTTATTTTCATCTTGCATTTCTCAAAGTTTTATTGAAATGTATCATACACTAGTCGAGGATTGAAATTCTCCATATCAGCTAGAGAGAGCTTTGATGAAAAGTAAGGGACTTGTGCATTGAATAAACTGGACAGTCATCAGTGCAATGTAATAGGGCAATAGAGTACTAAACTTGAAAAATAAGTTGATTTAGATTTGTTTTTGTTTTGTTGAAGCTGGAAAGATAATAAAAGAAACTTCAGGTACCTATATATTCCTGGAATTCCACTCAGACTTTTTCATACCTGTGTAGCATTAGTCGGTCATCAAGCGGCAATAATCTCTTAATGGTTAGAATTAGAATACTGAAGTTTTAGTTCCTTACTGTACTTGATACTCTTATCTAGTATGAGTTTCACTTTCATGGAGCGGGGTGGAGCAAGTCTTTAATTATTTTTATATTTACATATTTGTATCTATTTTGCAGGATGAAATACACTTACTGCATGATGACCGTGGACCAGTTCTTGAATCTCTTGTGGCCAGGTATGTTTTAGGTTTTGATAGGTTGGTTTGCTTAGATACATTAGTAGGGCATCTTTCCATGCATAGTTTGTGATACATTTTTATGAATTTTACAGTTTTAATACTTTGTTATTTTAGGGGTATATGAATAATTTTATTGAAGTAATTATATTACAGAACTCTATTAGAAGAACCATGATATTGCAAAGTGCAACAATTCATTGTTTTTGTAATTTTCAGATGATTATGTAGAGTTTCAGTTGCATTAGAAACTAGTTGCAAGGAAATCGTGCCATTTGATATTGATGAGAGGAATTAGCTCTTGGACTATATCATCTTACCTGTTTTAACTGAGTTATTGTAGGATATTTTAGGAAGATTTGTAATTTGTGTGCCATTTTCACAGGTGAAAATCAGAATATGTTAGAATTTTGTACCTGATATAGCTACTTATGAGATTTGTACTTTTTATTCAAAACTGTTTTTAAACAGAACCATAAGAAATATTGAGACAACCCAGGAGGATGTAAGGTTGGTTGGTCTCAGTGCAACCCTTCCCAATTATGAGGATGTTGCCACATTCCTGAGAGTAGAATCATCAGAAGGACTGTTTTTCTTCGACAACAGTTTCCGACCTGTGCCTCTAGAACAACAGTTTATTGGAATCACTGAGAAGAAGGCTGTAAAAAGATTTCAGATCATGAATGACATTGTATATGAGAAAGTCATGGAGCATGCTGGCAAAAATCAAGTGAGGAAATAATTTGAAAGACCCACTGGTAGTCTTCACTAAATATTTTATAGTTTCAAATGTTGTCTAATATGTTTTCTTTTTTTGTTAAGATATTTTCTAACTGAGTTATAGTGTACCCAGTGAAATTATACCATGACACAACTTTAATACATGTTGTAGATGAGTGAAACTTTATAAAATGGTAATGGCAGTAATGTAAGGAGTAAGTTATCCTATATTTTAGTATGCCCATCACCCCGCTATTCAGTTTTGAACAGGCAGAATACAAAGCCTAATTAAAATACATACAATTTAAAGAGAGCAGTTTTTCATTGCTATTGTTCAGGCTGACTAAGTAAGCTGTGCATATGCCTTTCAAATGGCAGACTGAGAAAGGGGGTTCTCAGCACATAATAATATTCATATCCAGATAAGGAAGAGACCAAGCTCAGAAACAATCAACAGATTATGCTTATACAACTAGAGGAAACATCTTTTGAGGATTTTGTTTTCAGGAGACATCTGACAGTGAACCAGGAAGAAAGATGGATATTTAAATATTAGGTTAATATTGAACTAAGGCCATTCCCACCCCTCCATGTTTTCTTCTTCTGCCATATTTTGGTGACAAGCAGGTTGACAGCATCTCTATTATATATGGCTGCCAAGTGGTCATCTTAAAAATCTTGTATATTGCTTCTGCTTCTCAGTGGACTCTGGTGGCATAGTGGTTAGAGTGTCTGCCTTGGATGGAGGAGGTCGTGGGTTCAAACCCTGGCCGAGTCATACCAAAGACTTATAAAAATAGTACTAACAGCTGTCTCACTAGACACTCAGCATTAGGATGTTAGTGTTAGGAATGGTTGGACTGATGTCAGGATAATGTGACTGGGTGGGACATCATGCTACATGTCTGCGGCATAATGCCCAAGTGCTAGACATCACTATAAACTGCAACACTGCAGACTTCGTAGCAATATGACTGAAAAATTGTTAAAGCTACATTAAAAATCCAAAACACACACACACCTCCTCAACGGATGGCTGTGTAAACATGGGGTTTTCACCAGAAGACTAATTGTGAAAATTAGTTGGTCCTAAATAAAAATGGTGCCAATCTGATGTCCAGTATGGCTGACATTGCAGCCATCTTGAAAATCATGTTATTCGTACTCCTCCTGAAAAGAAAGTCATATTGGCATGGGTTTTTACCAGGAGACTTCTTATGATGTCTGGTTGATCCAAAATGAAAATGGTGCACCCTGGACACCCAATAGGGCCACTACAGTATCCATCTTGAAAATTGTTTTATTGTTACTCAGCCCGAATGGATAGTCATATCAGCAGGGGTTTTCACTAAAAGATTCTTATGATGTCTAGTTTGCCTAAATGAAAATGTTATCAACTGACATCCAATATGGCCACTACAGCAACCAGCTTGAAAATCTTGCAAATTCTCCTCTTCCTGAATGGAAAATCATATCAGAATGGGGGTTCCACAGAAAGACCTTTTATGGCATAGTTTGCTTTAAGAAAATTTGTTGTCAATCTGATATCCAATATAGCCACCATAACAGCCGTCTTGATAATCTTGTTACATCTCATTGATGGAAGGTGACATTAACTTAGTTTCTAACTTGAAACATTTGATATCTAGTTAGTTCTAAATCACAATGATGCTGTTTTGACCATAAATATGGGCACCATGACAGCCTACTTGAAAATGTACTTCTACTTACTCCTTCTAAATAAAAGTCATATTGACATGGGATTTTCACCTGAAACTTGTAATGTTGTCTAGCTTGTCCTAAAAGAAATTGGTACTGATCTTACATCCAGTATGGCTGCCATGGTGGCAAATTTAAAAATCCTTTTGCTCAAGAACATCAGTGATGATTTCAGCTCTTAGCAGTTAGAAATGGTCTTATCTTGTATTCCTGGAGATTTTTTTATATACAGTAGAGCATCAGTCCTTTCGAGGGACTCTTGTTTTTTAATTTGAGGAAGAGATTTTATGCTGCTAGTAATGTATTTACAGATTTACAAGTGTGTAAATGTATTTGATGTATTTACAAGTATGTAAGGAGAACAGCACAGAAATGATTTACTGTTGCCTTGGAGGTGAGGAAGGTGCCAGTCTTGTTCATTACATGTATTATTAGTGAGCTGTGAAACATGTTCTTTATTGATATACTTATATAACTATCCTCACTAATAGGAGTCATTATTTACACAGAACTTACCTTCTTAACATTAGCTTATGACTTGATATGTGTAATTTGTTTTCTAATGTAGGTGCTAATATTTGTTCATTCGAGAAAGGAGACAGGCAAGACTGCTCGTGCTATTCGAGATATGTGCTTGGAGAAAGACACCCTCGGTATGTTCCTGAAGGAGAGCTCAGCCTCAACAGAAATTTTAAGGACTGAAGCGGAACAAGTAAAGGTATCCTGTCAGTTTTTATCACAAGAAGGGGTCTATTTAGCTTTTAATATTTGTTCATTTTGGACCTGGTATAAGCATTAATATAAGTGACTAAAGACAAGTGGCCAATATTACAGACAAGACACTAGCAAACTACTGATAAAATGAATATGAGTTACAAGAGTACTACTTAGTGGATAGACTATTCAAACAATAAAAATCTCAGTCACCATGGTATTGGCATTCATTTTGACACCAGTATAAGCAGCTTTCCTGGTTATAGATTTAGGAATATATTATGGTTGCATTCTTGGAAAAGTCAGGCTGTGTTGGTGTATTTTTAATTTGTATATTTATGTTGCAGAATCTTGAACTGAAGGATCTGCTTCCCTATGGTTTTGCTATCCATCATGCTGGGATGACAAAGTAAGTGTTAACCTATTATGTTACAAACAGACAAGTGACTTGCATCCTACAACTAGTTATAATTTATTCCTCATCAGTTGATCTATTTGTTGCTTTAATACACCATCTTGAATAGATGGTTTATTAGAAAATTAAATTTATGTTTCCAACAGTAAGATCAATATAATGTTCTTTGTGGGTAAAGATTGTTGAATTCTTGCATCCAACTGTAAGATCATGTGTGTATAGATTGTTGAATTATTGCGTCCAACTGTAAGATCATGTGGGTATAGATTGTTGAATTTTTGTGTCCAACTGTAAGTTTGTGTGTGTGTAGGTTGTTGAATTGTTGTGTCCAACTGTAAGATCATATGGGTACAGATTGTCGAATTTTTGTGTCCAACTGTAAGATCATGTGGGCATAGATTGTTGAATTCTTGTGTCCAACTGTAAGATCATGTGGTACAGATTGTTGAATTCTTGTGACCGACTGTAAGATCATGTAGGTACAGATTGCTGAGCCAGCATAAAGCAGTTAATGAATAGGTATCTCTTTTTTAGTGGTGGTGGTGGCTTAGGTTTTGTTTAAAGTGTTGTGTTCAAGTATTTGAAAAAAAATATACAGTATAGTTACATTGTAACACAATTCACAAATGACTGTCATGCATCTCATTAGTTTCAGAATGCTTTATTTGCATTTAGTCATCCTCTCTTATGTCCATCAGTACCTGAAAGAAATTACACATTTCTCCTTCAGATACATTCCCCAATCACATTACGTTAGGAATATTAGCTTGCTATCTTGCGAATCCAGTTCTTATAGACGAAAATCATCTTTAACTAGTTCATTAGACAAAGAGCAATAACTCTTGCCCATTACCTCCCTTTGGCACCGCCAAATGTCACCAGGTTTTTTTTTTAGCTTCGCTGATGTACTGGATAACATCATACAGTTTATCCTTCGATAGTGCAAGCCATTTTTGTGTTCTAATTGACTCATCAAACATTCCTTTTGGATTTATTGTGTGGATTAATCATTCTGCTGCAGGTTGTATAAATTTTTTTTTACAGTTTCTGACAAATTTGAATACTGAATATAATCCAAAAGTTATGGCGTCAGAATGGCAAGATGATTCTGATAGCCCCTCTCACATGGGACAAGTTCTGGGTCACTGATCTACTCATTCTGGCAATAGATCTGCCCTGGAAGATACTGGCCAAGCCAAATCTTCTCCAGCAACCACGGTCATGGGTGGTCCTTCCCTGTCCAGACTGACCTCTTCTATATGCTCAGCTCTTATCAGGACAGCCTTGTAAGACAAATAATTCAAACCTTCGATTGTGAAGAGAATCTTGGAAGTAAGAAGCCTTCCACTCTGGAGGCTTACAAGGGAAAGTGGCGTGTTTTCAGGGGACAGTGACATACCAACATCATCCCTCTGTGCGCCTCAATCCTTCAACTGGCCAACTTTTTTCTCTGGCTTTTTGAGGAAAACAGTTGGCCCCAATTTTTATCAAAGGCTACCACTACATGATATTAGTCACATTCCGGCATCAAGGCAGACATGATTTTGGGCATGATACACACCTATCAGATATTTAGCCCATTTTGGTCTCAATCGACCAAAATCATTCACTCTGTTTCCAAATGGAAAAAATCGTTGGGTTTTAACATGGCTAGATTTGAATCTATTTGAACCTCTACCTCACACATCTCTAAAGTCACTGTCATACAAATCATGTTTTCTAATTGATTTAGCTTCAACATGCAGGGTAAGTGAGCTGCATGCCCTTTTATTGACCCAAACTCTCTTCTGTTCAGATTGGAGAGTTTGACAGTTCTCTTGACACAACCAGGCTTTGTAGCCCAAAACAGGTTACCGTCCATTGGTAACCAAAGAGTGCTCGCTCTCTTCCATAGACAGGTCAAAAACAGCAGCCATGCAAGATCCTGTTTGGGCTTTCAAGCACTGCTTGAAATACACAGAGCTAGTACACAAGGTATCACCCTTCAAGCCCTTGCTTTGTTGTTTGAAGTGGGTTGTAAGCTCTGTGTATTCTGATGTCTCACATGATCAGAGTTGCCTCATGAAGATTACTGATCAGAAACTTTGAGCCCTTTTGGCAGATCTCATGTTTGAAAGCAGTGCTTCGATCCGAGATATAATAGAAGCTGTTTTCAGCATGCAGAGTCAACCTTCTTGAGTCTTCATCTCAGAGATTTAGCATTGCAGAGGCAAACCTTGAATCCGGTAGGTTCTGTGGCAGCAGCACAGATGGCCACCAGACCCAACTAGATTTATCAATCAAACACAGCCTGTTAGCTTTGCTGAATTCACCATTGAAAGTTTGTAGGTGAGATTTCATTATTCTTCTTTTTAACAGTATATTAGGGTCACAGGTCAAGTGATCCCAGGCTTTGTTCCTTATCTAATTAGGAGAACAGGTTATTGTTCACATGGGGAATCCAGAATACGCGAGGTAGAGGTTGGAAGCTCAGCATCCCCTCCTGTTACCTATTCTCCTAATATAATGTAATTGGGGGATGTATTCGAAGGAGAAATTATGTTTCTGTGAGAATACTTATCCAGTCACATTACTTAAAAACCCTCCCAACCACCCTGACATGCGAGAATTCCTTGTTAGCATCTTGATCAGCTAAAAACTAGCAACACCAGGCGCTGCCAAGGGGAGGTAATGGGCAAGAGTTATTGCCCTTTGTCGATTGAAATAAACAAAAAGACCTTTTTTGTCTTTTAGTAGGGCTGGATTTGCGAGGAAGCGTACTAATACTCCTTACGTAATGTGTTTGGGTAAAGTATTTTTGGAGAATCATAATTTACTTTAAAATTTGCTGTATTATACATAGTGGATCTTGTATGAGTGGTTTTTCATGCGTGAAATTTATGAAACAAGTTCATTGATATCATGTCACTAGGAAGTAGCTTATTGCATATTATGTTTTTCAGCAAGGATCAGTATCTTTCTTTTATTTACTTATGTTTTTTTCTGATGAACATGTCAATTCAAAGACCCCAGTTACTGAATAACACTGCTTTGTGATATATGGCTCCGTGTTGTCTTACAGTCTGACAATGCATTGTGATGTCTAGAAGTATTGTTGCAAGATGATACATGATATTTTGATACTAATTGGTGTAAATTTTATATGAGAGTTGCAAACATTGACATATTTCAGAGTTGATAGAACTCTGGTGGAGGATTTGTTTGATGATCGACACATCCAAGTGTTGGTATCAACTTCCACTCTGGCATGGGGAGTCAACCTTCCAGCACACACAGTCATCATCAAGGGAACCCAAATATACAATCCAGAAAGAGGACGCTGGGTGGAACTAAGTGCTCTGGATGTTATGCAGGTAAATAATTATTGCAGGAGACTATACATTTCATATATAAAGTTATTAATAAAGGTAATCTTTTTGACCTAGGTTTTGTGCTATGCTGATGTTCTAGCTGAGAAAGTGATATTTTTTCCTTCAAATACATTACCCAATCATAATACTTTTGGAGAACTACTAGTACCTCTTAAATCCAGCCCGCCCAGGTTAAAATTTTTAGCTAAATAGCAAAAAGTTATCTGCCCACCTAGGTGCGATTTATGATTTCATCCAGTGTGAAAGTCCTTCGACTCTGTCTGCCACAAATTAAAGCTTTGCTTGTGAACTTAACTTTCAGAGATCTGGTGACTTCAATTATGAGCAGGAAACAATGGGTATTAATTATGCCTTTTTTTATCTTTGAAAAATAATTTTTATCAGACTATGGTAAAATAGGTGAAGTGGACACATAAAGTTTGGGAGGATGGTTACATAGCTTGTGTTCTTACTGTACTGCATAAGCCTTTTTAATGAGATGGTCAGTTGTTAAGTTTTGTAAGCCAGGTGAGCAGTATCAGGCCCACCAGGACCTCTTGTTAAAAATTTATCGTTTTTATGTAACTTTTTGGGGATAGCTGAACTTGCTTGAAGAGCAACATTGGAAGAAGGCAATACAAAACTACTTAAGTACTGTATCACATGCCTTGACTAAACTTTGTAAATGACATGTATTTGAGAGAAGGAAGATGTCCGTTGGTTGGGGGAGGGGGGGAGGGGGCTGAAATATCAAAGACCAAGATCAGAGGGTCTCCAAGAAAGGAAACAGTTTCCGCAAAATGACTTGTCATTTTGGGGTAAGTAACGCCAGGGTCACTGAAACTAAAAAAAGAAAAATGATTTCAACAAAATAACTTGAGGTCTGTGTGGATGGCTTGCATTTGAGACAAGGAAAATGTTTATTGGTAAGTTGGAATTGTATCATACAATATTGCTTGGCCAATGTCCCATAACAGGTGTGATAGAGTACATGAGGTAAATGGGTAATGTCTTTTATCACCTTGGTGTCTCACAAATAAAAGAGTTTTATATATTGTTAATGTACCATTTGCAGTATGCTTTTTACACTATTATAATTTAGTTTATATCTACATGATTGAAGTATTGCTGATGTGACCTTTTACCTATATTACACACACATTTGTACAGTGAAGCACAGAATGTAACAACAGTTTAGACATTAATGAAAATGGAATTACAAGTTTTATTATATTTCTCACTTTGTCAGATGCTGGGTCGAGCAGGGCGTCCACAGTATGACACAAAAGGGGAGGGGATCATGCTGACAAACCACAGTGAACTGCAGTATTACTTGTCCCTCATGAACCAGCAGTTGCCCATAGAAAGTCAGTTTATCTGCAAAATTGTTGACAATCTTAATGCTGAGATTGTGCTTGGGACAGTTCAGAATGTTCGAGAGGCAGTGGACTGGCTGGGTATGTCCATATCTTTGTTTTGTTTTTGTTGTATGTACATGTGCATGCATATGTACGTGTTTAAACTTGGACTTAAATGTAATCTGCTTTTATCAATCCAGTGTAATGTATTAAATATTGGATGATTTATACTGAGAGATAGGTACATATGATTTAAAAAGGACCTTATGTAGATTCAGGCATTAGGCGAAAACAGTAGTCATATGAAAGGAGGTGAGTCTAAATAAAATTACTCTTCTTTTGTCTGATCTTTTTCTTTATTGTTAGTGTTAAGTGTAGAATGGGAACATTTTATTTAATTGTTATTTGATTGGCTTGACTTGTTTTACTGCCATACTTACAAGTTTATTTCTGGATCACAGCATTGGATAGGCATTTTTGTTTCACTTCCATTCTTGCCAGCAATAGAAGGTAGCATGTTTCATAATTTTGATCATAGTTTAATGAAATTACAGAGGTTCAAATTAAATTCTGTCAATTTGGGTATTTGGATAGATTTTATTAATCATTAAGAAAATATATTTCCACCTCCATTAAAGTATATCGATTGCATAGCTTATGAGTTTTTTCTCATTTAAGCTTGATGTCGGTTAACTATTTCAATTGTACAATAATTGCTAAACATTGTAAAGAAGAAAGCAAATGCCCTATCTTTGTGTTCATATCTTCTGAAAGCATTTAAAAACACCAGATGGAATAAATACGTAGGAAGAAGTGCTGTAATAAAGTCTTTTATTCACACTTGGTTTTAATTAAATGATTTTCAGGCTACACATACCTGTACATCCGTATGCTTAGGGCCCCCACATTGTATGGAATCAGTCATGACCAGCTTAAAGAAGATTCACTCCTGCATCAACACCGGAAAAATCTAATTCACACAGCAGCTTGCACACTAGACAAACACAATCTGATTAAATATGAGAAGAAGACAGGAAGCTTCCAGGTGACAGAGCTGGGTCGGATTGCAAGTCATTATTACCTGACCCATGAGACAATGGCAACCTACAACCAGCTGTTGAAACCAACGCTAAGTGAGATAGAGCTGTTTCGTGTATTCTCCCTCTCATCAGAGTTCAAGCACATCACTGTTCGTGAGGTAATAATCTTTAATTATCATTCAGTTTATTATGGATTCCCTTAAATTTAAAAGAATTAGAAAATTTTGCTCTGTTCAACATATTTAATTATCCCCTCCTTTAGAATGTAGGGGTGGCTTTTTCTCATTCATGTTTTTTTTTTGTTCATACTTTGTCCTTTCAGTATTAATCACCCCGTCAGTGTCTGATACCATAATTCACCTATAATTGTGAAAAGTGGTATTTGGTACCAAAATAGGTCACCATGATGTAATTTGCACACTTAAGTGGGTTTTGTATTTTTATTTGTTAATTCATTACAGCCCCAATATTTTGGACTCTATTTTACTTTCAGTCATAAAAACTGGTATGTAGATACAGCTGGATGAAATAACTCATTCCTGTAGTACTTTGCATGCTCATTTGACTTCTGTATTTTCAGTTCTTCATTATACTTTTCATATCTTGAACTCTATTGCAGTTGTGCTTATGAAAATTGACATCAAAATGAAAGTAACTCAGGCCTACTAAAATTAAGTCACTATGACCTAATTTGCTTTAGTGACATTGGTTGTTTGAGCTGTTTATTTGTTACACCATCAATATCTTGGACTCTAATTTCACCCACACTCATGAAAATTGGTATGTAAATATATTTGGGCATAGTAACTCAGCCATATGAAACTTGTCTCCTGTTACTTAATTGTCATGCTCAGGTGACTTTCATATTTTCAGCTGTTAGTTAAACCATCAATATTTTGATCATATTTCACTTTCACTCATGAAAATTGGTATGTGGATGCATATCAAAATGAATAGCTCAATTATATCAAAAGTAGACCACTATGACCTAATTTTAAGGATTGAATGGCTTTGGCATTTTCTTCTGTGTCAGTCTGTATATTGTCATCTGCTCCAAATATGCTTCTGTTGGCAAGCTAATTCTTGTTTATGTGTAAATGCCTTTTTCTGCTAAATCATTATTCTTCAGTTGAATATTTTCAGAATATCGACATTTATACATGTGACTTTTGCAAGTTTAAATATTGAATTTAGTCTTGTGTTCATTAAGAACTTGCTGTTCAGTAAATCCTTTCTGATTGGATTTGCTTTACTAAATGCTTCAAACCAACAGGATCAAAGTGGTTTGACTATGCAGCGAGATTTGGCTATAATTGCTTAGATGGGCATTAATATTTGTGGTTGCAAATCAGTGTCATAAGCCAATAGTTTTCAGTTTTTCATTTAGTTAGTTGGTTAATTCATTAGTTCATTCATTCATTTATTTGTACATTCATTTTATTAATCTTTTTCTCTATTTGGATCAGTATAAAATTGACCTTTTTATTTCAGGAGGAGAAGTTAGAGCTTACTAAATTGCTAGAAAGAGTCCCCATTCCAATCAAGGAGAGCATTGAGGAACCAAGTGCTAAGGTAGAACAAAACCCTTAGCATAAAGCTATTATCTGTTTCTATAAGTAAATATAATCAGATTATCATGAAACATATTAAATTGCAGACTGTAATGCCTTGGACATGGAAGGGTATAATAATTACAATTTGATTTCTTGTTTGCCCACTTTTGCCCAAAATCTGCTGAGTGTTATAAATTTTTGAGACTACAGTGGTCGGTCTAATAGGTGTACATAAATACACAAGGAATTTTATATTTGTGCAGTCAGTTAACTTTGTTTTAATTCTTTGTCAGCTGCAGTGCAAGTCATAAAAATTGTCTAAAAGTGTTCCCTGTAAAGATGTGCTTAGTCGACTTTCTATCACAGCCAGCTCTGACCTCATAATTATGTATACACTAGCACTTCACTGTTCTGCACTTGGAACTAACCTGCATTTAGGACAAACCACCTGATTCAGGAACTGCTTATGCAGTGCAGACAGTACCTGGGTTATGTTAAAAGCCATATTAGTCCCTGGCAGAATAGTTCAGTTTGCAAATGTTTTATTCTCCTCCTTAGTAAATTTTTATTGCATTCATTGATTTATGCAACAGAGAAATGTGTATTTTACTGCAGAAGAGTAATACTGTTTTCGTAAATTGTGTGTTTGAATTATTTCTATTTATTTTGGAATGATCCCCACTATAAGGATAACCTTGCATGTGCAGCATTTCCTCACCTACCCTTCTGACCCTGGCACAAAACAATTTGACAGTTAATATTAGGTTAGAATTGGCTGTAGATTTAATATACACAGAGTGCACAGTTTGTTATAAATATAAGTCACAGGGAAGAAAATGTTTGAATAATTATAATGAAAGGTAACATTTCTGGGCCAGCTGTATGTGCCAGTAGGAATAACTATAAGATTTAACCCTTTTGCATGAACAAGTAGATTTTGATAAAACTTGTAAACTTTTTTTTTTAATAAGAATTAAATGGGATATACATGTACTTGATCACAGAAGTAGATATTGTAATTTATGAGTGGAGATACAGGTAAATATTTAAACTAACAGTTCTGTGATAGATTCTTCTGTGAAATAATACAAGTCACAGTTAAAGTTTGTGCAGTTACTTTTGTGTAACCAGCTCATTTTGCACAGAGTTTTATATGGTTTAAAGTTTAATAAATACTGTGGAACACCATTTTCCTTTTCATGTTCTATAAAATATTTTGTTTGTTGATAAAGGTAAAGGTAGACTTACTTTATAAAACTGGAAAGAGATGGACAGAGGATTGCCTCTGGGTCTCTGCACATATGTCTGATTTGTATTTTGTAGGTGAATGTTCTTCTTCAAGCCTACATCTCCCAACTGAAACTGGAGGGATTTGCTTTGATGGCTGATATGGTCTTCATAACCCAGTCTGCAGGACGACTAATGAGGGCCATATCTGAGATAGTCCTTCACCGAGGCTGGGCACAGCTTGTTGACAAGGCTCTTGCACTCTGTAAAATGGTGGACAAAAGAATGTAAGTACAGTGTAGGCTTTTATGGTTAGAGGGATATGGTGTTGATGGCAACTATTTAGATGTATGGTTAGAGGGATATGGTGTTGATGGCAACTATTTAGATATATGGTTAGAGGGATATGGTGTTGATGGCAACTGTTTAGATGTATGGTTTAGAGGGATATGGTGTTGCTGGCAACTATTTAAATGTTAGATGCATGGTTAGAGGGATATGATGTTCCTGACAACATGATATGACTACTGTATTCTGTTGTTTTATGACTTAAGGGACATTGAAGGCAACATGATATGACTACTGTTTTGAGATGCTTTAATGTTAGATGGACAAAGTGTTGATGGCAGCATATGACTACTGTTTAAATGTTTATTGTTAGAGGGACATGGTGTTGATAGGAACATGGTGTGACTATACTGCCTTTAGATGTTTTACTGTTAGAGTGATATAGTGCTGATGGCAACATATGACTACAGTTTTTAGCAGTTTTATTATTAGAGGGATATAGTGTGGATGGCAACATGATATTACTGCTATGTTTAGATGCTTGATCATTTGAGGAACATGGTGTGGATGGCAACATGATATGACTACTGTTTTTAGATGTTTTATTGTTAGAGCAGCATGGTGTTGATGGCAGCATGATATGACTACTGTGTTTGGATGTTTTATCATTAGAGTGACATAGTGATGATGGCAATATATGACTACGGTGTTTACATGTTTTATCAATAGAGTGACATAGTGATGATGGCAATATATGACTACGGTGTTTACATGTTTTATCAATAGAGTGACAGTGATGATGGCAACATATGATTACTGTGTTTTTCCTGGTTTATTGTTAGAGGGACATGTTCTTGATGGCAACATATGACTGTACTGTGTTTAGATGTGTTGAAGAACCTTGTCACTATAACAGAATTGTAGAGAAAACTGTAAAAGACATTTTCATTGATACTTAAATTTGTGAGACATGTTATTGTTTCCATTGAATAATAATGATAATAATAATAATGTGGAGTTGGTAGATTGTATAATCTTTAGAAGCTCTAAGTAGTGTACAATAATACAGTGATGAAATTACAAAAGTAAACACCATGAAATTACAAAATAAAAACATGCTGACAATAATTAAGGAAGTAAACATTATTAAGTCATTAAGTCTGTTATTGTTGTCAATACAGGTGAGTTTTAAGAGCACTTTTGAATGAGATCACACTGTCTTTGTGTCTAAGATCTCTGGGCAGTTTGTTCTACATAGATGGAATCTGGTATGTAAAGGAAAGTTGTCCATATGACTTCGTTTTAACACGGGAACAATGAGAATGCAGGTGTCGAAAGAGGAGCGTAAGTTTCTATTATTTGTTGGGTCATTAAATTCAGGGTTTACAGCAGTCACAAAATCCACAAAAAATGGTACCACATAAAAATGGAGTTTCACTGACCATGGTCACTGGTTTACTTAGATCTTTGTCAACCAGTGGCATATGTAACTGCCCAAAACAGTATTACTGCTCCAATGTCTGATTGGATACAGCTGAAAGAAAGAGATGCAGTCAGATTGCTCATCACATTTATGATAGAAGATGGTTGGAAGTAAACTCAAAAGCATTGGTAGACAAGGACATGTTTTTTCTCAGATTTAAACTTTCCTATGCAAGTTTTTCTTTCAAGTCTAGGAATGTGAATGCCATGGAAGTCAGCATATTAAATACCAAATGGGCCATGTAATGAGTTCTCTCATTGGGCATTTGATTTCACTTCCTATGGGCAGTAATTCTTTCATCCAAAAGAGAACACTTGTTCAAAACAGTTTTGGTTAGCTAGATATAGCAAGGGTCATTGTAGAAGAAAGTTGATTGATGACCTTTGGCTAGTGAAGATGAAATCGCACATGTAAGGTGCGTAAATTAATTCCTTGGAGCCTAACATTAAGGTGGCTTGAAAATGAATTATCTGGGCCCTAACACAGGGATAGCCTGAAAATTAATTCCCGGGGACCTAACATGCAGTTGGGTTGAAAATTAATTCCCATGGGCCTAACATAGAGGTGGCAGGACAATTAATTCCCTGGGGCCTGACATGAAGGTTGCTTGAAAATTAATTCCCTGGGACCTAACAAAGAGGTGGCTTAAAAATTAATTCTCTGTGACCTAGCATGGAGATGGCTTGAAAATTAATTCCCAAGGGCCTAACATAGAGGTAGCAGGAAAATTAATTCCCAAGGGCCTAACATGGAGGTGGCTTGAAAGTTATTAAGACGACTGTAATGACATATACTTAACATGAAATATTAACATAAATAAAAAAAAAGTGTTTGAAGCAATGCTGAATATTTTGTTTTACATATTTCAGTGCAAAAGATTTGGTGGAAAATTGTGGCTTTTGTATAATTAACAATATACATTGGTTCATTCTTTCACTGTTCATCTTTTGTTTAAGCATAAAAAATATTTTTACAAATCAGTTACTGTGATTTCACTGTTTTATATTTTGCATTTTAATTTTTTGCATTGCAACAGTTTCTGTGGATTTCATGGTTACCTCAAACCATGAATTGAAAGACTCAGCCAATAATGTTCATTCTGTGGAAACAACCGGATCCCATCCATGGAAACAACAGGATCCCTTTTGTGGAAACAACATATTCTTTCACAAATTGATAAATGCAAGTCGCTATGAAGATGTAAATGTTCCCAACATAAGAAAAAATGATACAGTGAAAACAATTGTATTCACAGCAAGCGTACCAGTAAGAGTTTAGAAAATTTGACATTGCTAAAATGGGATTTTCTGCAGCAATATCACTGTAGTTGTAGAAATATAACTGAAGTTATGGCTGACATTATTGTGTAAGACACAGTGTTTACAGTGTTCTCCAGCCTTCTAGTGGTTTTACAAGGTTACTATTTGGTGAAGCACTTCAGCATGCTTTGTTTCCCAAGGTGGGATGCTAGCCCACTGTAGGTGAACCTTAACCCCCTCCCCCCCACCAGGTTAAAGCTGACATCCATTTAGGTCAAGGTCAAATGCAGCAAGCATATCTAGTGTGAGTTTGAAAATTTTTCATGGTCTGAAAATTGTTTGGTTTTTTTTGCAGCGATATTCACTGTAGTTATATGAAGTTATAAAACAGACTTGATGTTATGGTTTGGTAATTATGTAAGACACAGTGTTTAAAGTATTTCCCATCCTTTTCACGGCTTACTATTTGGTAAAGCAATTTAGCATACATTGCTTCCCATGGTGGGGTGCCAGCCCACTGCAGGTGAGCCTTCCCCTGGGTTAAAGCAGGCATCCATTTAAACCAAGGTCAGATGGAACCTGTAGAACTAAGTGTCTTGTGTTAGAGAATGGTAGCAATCAAAAGGGTGGAAGTGAGGGTCAGACACAGGACTTTCCTATCCAGTGTCCATATTGCTTAATACTAGACTATGCTGCCTCTGTTAAAATGGTATTGACCACTAATACTCTCCCTCCTCAGGTGGCAGTCCATGACACCGCTGCGACAGTTTAAAAAGCTCCCAGATGAAGTCATACGGAAGATTGAAAAGAAGAATCTTCCATTTGAGCGGATGTATGATTTGACACAGCATGAAATTGGTGAACTTGTGCGAATGCCCAAAATGGGGAAAACCCTCCACAAGTATATCCACCAATTTCCCAAACTGGAGCTTGCAGTTCACATCCAGCCTATGACGCGCTCTACACTGCGAGTTGAGTTGACCATAACACCAGACTTCCAGTGGGAGGAAAAGGTTCATGGACAGTCAGAGGTTAGTGAGGGAATGGGTTGTATACCATTAGCTATGTTTTCATGAGCAGAACATTTTCACAGATTTATTGAGTAAACAATTTGCAAAAATATTTTCCATGTTAAAGGCCATTATGTATAGTAACCGACATTTTATTTGACATTTCGTTTTTCAGATCTTCTGTCATTTTTATATCATTAAAAATGTAGTGATATAACAATTTTTTTACTTATGTTTATCTACACCATTAATATAAGATTCATAGAAAACTTGTTATCCTTTACTTGTATATGCAGCCCTAATATTAAAAAAAACTATGCTTCAAATTGTTTATTGTCAAAAATATGACATGACTTAAATAACTTACAATTTGCATTGATGAAAATAATTAGCTTGCACACTAGTCTTCTATAAATGACTTTAACAACTTTCACTTCTTTGTCACTAAACCAGAATAGCACCCTTAGAATATTTTGGTTACAGACATTTTAGAGTACATAAATTTCACTCTATTATTTGTAATTTTTATTTGCTTAGGGGTTTGTTACAAATATTGCAATTGTTGTAAAAGTTGACATGTTAATGGCATTAGTTTAGCATGTATGAGACAAAGGTGTCACTCATAATTTTTCATGTGGCAAGTAGTGTTAGATCAGGTATATCCGACACTCTTTTTGATGGGGGTGGGGTGGGGCAGTTCAATGATGATATCAATGTTAAGGTTTTGGTTAAAGTTATTTTGTGTGGTTACAAGAACCTAACTCTTTCAGAGATTGCTTTCATACTTTGACCATCAATAAGCATTGGTCTTCAGTCTTCACCCTACCCCACCATCCCTGTAGCCATCCAGAAAAGGTCAAAGTTATTTGAAAATCATGGTGAGGGATTACTTTTATACAGTAAAATCAAGAAACTCTGCCTTCTATGAATCTGTTCCCTTCCATTGACATTTAGCTCAGGCAAGGTTAAGGCAATTTTAAAATCTTGATCAAGTTTTCAATTAATTTTTTTTTGAATAGTCATTAGTCTCAAACCCAGAAATGATAGCTACCACACTTGGACTGTAGAATCAAGAAGCTCTACCCAGTTATATTCATGCTGCTGACTCCCCTTCTTTTTTTCATCCTTATGCAGATGAAGTTTTTGGTTAAATTTCTGGATGGATGATCATATCAGGATGGGGTTTTCACCAAAAGACTTCTTATGATGTTGAGTTGGTCCTATATGGTTCTGGTAGGACATCTAGTATAGCCATCACAGTGGCCTTCTTGAATATCTTGTTTTGCTACTAATCCTGAATGGATGGTCATATCAGCAGTGAGTTTTGATTTAAAGACTTCTTATGATGACTAGTTGGTCCTAAATGAAAATGGTGCTAAACTGTCATCCAGTGAACAGCCATCTTGAAAATCTCATTACTACAGGGCTTTAAATGGTGCTGATCATACATCTAATATGGCTGTAGCAGCAACTAATTTAAAAATCTTGAGAATACCAGAGATGGTTTCATCACTCGCAGTTATAAAGAAGAAATGTTATTATACTAAATTCCTGGAAATTCTTTTAGAACGGTAAAGGATCAATCCTTTCATATGGCTCTGTTAGATTCACCTCCATATCCATCATGGTAGGAATTCAGTATGGGAGGGACACTGGTAAATTTATGCGAGCAAATTGCTTGTCATTCCTCCATCT
The DNA here is from genome assembly GCA_016617855.1 of Megalonaias nervosa. NCBI lineage: Eukaryota > Metazoa > Mollusca > Bivalvia > Unionida > Unionidae > Megalonaias > Megalonaias nervosa. The sequence continues at coordinate 23,052 of JAECUM010002626.1, forward strand.
GTTAAAAGTTTTCTCAATGGTCATAGATCCCAAACCATGGGAGGGATAAATGTCATACTTGGACTAGAACTAGGAAGCTTTGTCCATTCATATTCAGCCGTTTATTCAAACCATCTGTCTGACTTTCCTGCAAGTTTAGCGTCATTTCAAAGAGAAAATACATCTGTATAAATTTTAAAAAAACAAGCCAGACATATAATTCTTTGGAATTTTTTGTTTTCTGTAAATGAAAATACTTTTTTGTGTTATTCAGGCATTTTGGATTCTAGTTGAAGATGTTGACAGTGAAGTTGTTCTGCATCATGAATACTTCCTTTTGAAAAGGTATGTACATCTTAATAATATGAAATTTGATCACAGTTCAAGTACATGCAATACCTATATTTTGTCAAGCCTGCTGTGACAGATGATCAATATAACAGTCACTTTTATGTGTCCATCTGTCCAGGCCCTATTAAAGCCAGTGTCCAAGGTTTTAGCTCATCTTTCTGAAGTAGAGGAAAGTTGTTAAGTTGGCATCAACATCTGTACAGCCTCATTTCATCTCAGTTGTTGTTTTGTCCTAGGTCCTAGGCAGTCATTTGGAATGGATGCCATAGCATCCACTCATGGCGAGGGGCTATGTGGCCAGCCTTGTACATACAGGCATGTTGTACCTTCTTGGTTAAGTTTTATTGCTTTGCTGAGGTTTATGAGTCACTGTATACATACTATTATATGTGGAATCATGAAACTTGGTCAGGAGATAAATTTTGAAGGGTAATACATCCACATTACAAAAGTATGTCACCATGTCTCTGTAGCATGCTTCATTGGCTCATAATGAAAAAAAGCTACTCAGAACTTATTTCACATTTTTCTTTTTTTACTGGCTTTAAGTGTTTGCATTAAGTGTGTGAGCAAATAGTTTTTTGTTGTACCCTGTATACATGTTATACAGGGGATCATGAAGCATGTGAGGTGATGCATCTTGGTAAGTATTAAATCCTTTGTTGCAAAATGAGGTCTCTGTAACATATTTAATGCTTCATTGACTTTTTGAATTTTGTGTTTGAAGTTCATTTATTGGATGCTATGTGTTAATCATGAAACTTGATAATTTGATGCATTTCTGTTAGTACCCTGCTCTTGCTACCAAAGAAGGCCACTGTGATAAACACTTTATGCATTGCTGACAGGACATAATTTTTGTTTTAACTATTCATGCTGGAATCAATTATCTGTATGATTATATACATCTCTGTTGGTACTATTTTTGTTACTACTGTGCCCTGCATTTGACATTTAACTGGCTTGGAGTAAATGTTTGCATTGAACTCTTGACCACATGAGTTTTTGCATGTTATATATATATATATATATATATATATATATATATATATATATATGTCATACTTAGCATCAGGAACTGTTTAACATGGGATGAGCATATAATTTTCCATTCACTTGCTTTTTTATCAGCTCGTTATAATTCCTCTGTTTTGATGCCATACAAACAAATGTTCTTTTTATTGATTTTTTTGTCATTATACTCTTAACAGTACATCAGCACAATACTGACTATATATCAGGTGAATTAAAAGCTTAATTTTACAAATGTCAAGATAAAAAATGCCAGAAATGCTTTATTTTTTTAAAAAGGGCTAATATTTCATTGTCAGGCTTGTCAGTTTAGTCAGAATTTCCTTTCTGCATGATAATTATTTCATTGTCAGGTTCACTTTAGTCTGAATTTCTTTACTACAAGATAATTATTTCATTCACATGCTCACATTAGTCTTAATTTTTTTCTACAAGAAAATTATTATTTTACTGTGTTTGAGAATACTTAAAGCTGTGTAGAAGTGAGCTGTGTAATTATACATAACTGTGTTCAGTCCAAGAAGTAAACTACTACAAGTTTTGATTAGGTTGTGTTCAGTTCAAGGAGTTCACTGCTGCTAGGTTTGTTTAGGTAGAGGCAGGCCCATGGAGTACATTATTACCAGGTTTCTTTAGGTTGTGTTCAGTTCAAGGAGTTTGCTACTACCAGGTTTCTTTATTTTGTGTTGAGTTCAAGGAGTTCACTACTATCAGTTTTATTTAGGTTGTGTTGAGTTCATGGAGTTTGCTACTACCAGGTTTCTTTAGGTTGTGTTGAGTTCAAGGAGTTCACTACTGCTAGGTTTCATTAGGTTGTGTTCAGTTCAAGTTCATTACAACTAGTTTTCTTTAGGTTATGTTCAGTTCAAGGAATTTACTACTAGGTGCATTTAGGTAGAGGTAGACCCATGGAGTACATTATTACCAGGTTTCTTTAGGTTGTGTTCAGTTCAAGGAGTTCACTACTGCCAGGTTTCGTTAGGTTGTGTTCAGTTCAAGTTCACTAATACCAGGTTTCTTTAGGTTGTGTTCAGTTCAAGGAGTTCATTACCACTAGGTTTCTTGAGGTAGAGGTAGGTCCATAGAGTTCATAACTGCCAGGTTCATCAGGTAGAGTTCATAGAGTTCATCACTACTGGGTTTCATTAGGGGAGTTAGGTTCAAGCAGTTCATTACTGCCAGACTTCTAGGTGTATTTGGGTTTCATTAAGAGTTAGGCTTGAATAGTTCATTACTGCCAAGTTTCTTTAGGTAGAACTAGGTTCAAGGAGTTCATTTCGTTTCTTAATATGAATTTCATTAATTTCTTTAAAGGTAATAAAATTATCAGAAGCTGAATTAAACAATCTGTCATATATGCTTGAGTGACAATACCAAGCTCTTTTTATAGTTTTCTTGTTTACTTAAGGATCTGTGTTAATATTTCTCAAGGCAAGAGTAAATATTGGGAATTCACTATTATTTTAAGGCACCTGTATTGTGAAGAGCAAATATTGGAAATTCACTATTATTTTGAGGCACTTATATTGTGGATTTCATGATTACAACAAACCAAAAATTTACATGGTCAGTGAAGAAGAATATTTTTATAAAAACAAATTTGGACCCCTTCCTTGATTTTTGAATTTATGCCCATGAAAATGTGATTTGTTTCAAAATTTTGGGAGTACATCCACTACCTGACAAATTCAGCCCAACCAAGGTATGAAAGATGTTCACTCTGTCTTTTTGTTTGTTTTAAAAACAACAACTGCTTAAAAAGTCCACTTAACAAGCTGAAAGTCAAAGAAGAATTTATGCTAAATCCTGTGTCTCCCAACCACATGCAGAACTGGTACTTGCAATGATGATCAATTCATCAATAAAACTAGTCTACTTTGGCTCCAGACATCAGCTGGCCCTTTACCATGTCCATTCCAGCTCCACACAGCCTTGACCTTTAACTGTCATCAGATTTAGTGAACCATTCTCCCACAAAATCCCTTGCTGAACCCATAAAAGTATTATAGACTGACCCTGGTCAAGTCAGACAATGGTTCCAGCTCTGCTGTGACCTAATACCAGCTGCAACTACTTTCCATTCCTGGATATCTTTCACCTGTCTTGAACCTTTGGCAGCATTTGAAGTGAATACCTAAAGTTCACCATGTTCCAACATGGATGGACTTTCAGCTTTGCCCCCACCCACCCGCTTTGTGCTCAAAGATGCATACTTAAAAGCACCATATCTCTTCCTTTGTCCAGCAATTGCCAGGGTGGACTGCCTTCCATGCATCTATTGAAAATGTCATCTGGTTCCTGTATTGTCTCTGCCTTCTCCTGCTTTGTCATTTGCCTCTTTCAGATTTCCAACATTCCTTGATCTCTTAAGCAAGGAAGATGAGCTTTCTTCAAGCAGCACCCGCAGTCCAGCTGAGTCAGTGACTTGAAACGCAACTTTAAGGCCCAAGTGTCACAGACCATTTTATAACGTTGACTCCCATCAGATTTCAATATCATTCTGCATGACACATGCTGGTCTTCCACACTGAAGTCCAAGATCTCAGCAGAGACATTGCAGGCATAGGAATGTCAAAATTTTCCACTGTCCATATAGACCTAAAATGTTTTCCTTGACTCATGAACTGGTTCACAGTGTTGTAGTGATTGGTTCCATGCTGGACTTCATGATTATATTTCAGCAATCTGAGCATAGCCCAGACCCCTCCATTGAGAACCATGTCAACAGACATGCTTGAGAGTCAAAATCACATATGATCAGCATTCACTCTCCAGTGCTGTAGCTGTTTTTGTTATTCTCCAGCTCGAACATCTTCGCTAGCCAAGGTTCCGATAACCCTGTCTACACCTTGGCAGATCAAACAGCAATATCGGTGCTTTGTCCTAGTGACATCTATTAGATTTCATGTGTTACCACCCTTAGTATGAAATTCCAACTAACCAATAGTGTGCTGCATTGTACATTGGCTGAAAATGGTGGTTGCAATTGACCTAAAAAGAATACTTTGTAAGTTTAACATCAAAAGTATAATTATGTACCAGAGGGAAGCCATTACAGGTCTTTTTGAGTGAAAGGTATTTGTGCAAACATGGACCGGCACTGGAAAAGTGCTTATTTTTCAGTCCATTCAAGTTGTGTGCTCCCCTTGTCTCGATCAGGTAGGAACAGTGTTCAGACTGAACAACTTAGTTGTGATTGGATGCGGTGGCTTGCCACCACATCCAATGAAATTCACAGACCAGAAGCACAGAAATATCTGCTCGATATGCCAGTGTGTTGATAGGGTTATCGGAACCATGGCTGGTGAAGATGCAGCTTGAAGAGAAATATGCATGTCAATCCACATCATTGATACTATAAGACCATGACAAAGCAATTGTCATATTGCAACCTGAACACACAGAAACTGTTTTGCAACATCATTTGTTCAGCTCATTCCTACCTAGAGAAGCTAAAGTTTCAACCTGGGCAAATATCAAGGAAGCCTTGAGAAGAAAATTGTTGTACTGCAAGAAGTCCCACCATTTAAAAAACATAGGAGAATTTCCAAATGGTGTGAGTAGAATACACATACCCTCAAAAGCCTCTACTACATTTAGCTGACTTGTTGTTTTGAGCATGCTGAGAAGTTAGCTCCCATCACTTTCAGGGTCTTCTGGTTCAGATATTGTGACATTATGAAAAGGAGAATATATGCCAGAACAAAGACATCCTACCTTCTTGCAAACTTTTACTGTCTCAGCCAAAAGCATTGGCTCATCATCTAAATTTGGAAAATCCCATGCCCTTTGATTTGGTTTAGTAAAGCAGCCTTTCAAACCATTGTCTTGGGCTTCCTTGACTTACCTATAGTACAAACCTGCTTCCTAGTTATTTTAGGTAATGCATGGCTTATCAAAGACATATATGCTTTTGCCACAATGACATATTGCTGTACACCATAAGGCCTTAAAAGTGAGACCCAGTGGAACTGAGGGGATCAGAAGAGGGAAATTTTGTTTTTCTTACCACTCCAGTATTTCTGCTAAAGCTCTGTTGTTCCAAACCAATACATTGTTGCAGATATCAGCTTAAGAGACTAGGGTGTCAGCCACTAGTATACCATTGAAGCATAGCTGTCCCCTAACTAATATATCCAAACCATTGGAAGGAGGACAGAAACTATACTCGCTAGCTTTTACCTCAGAATTCTTTCATCCCAAAGAGCTCATTTTAACCTGGTGGGACAACACAACAGGCTACCATTCTACAAGCCATGTCCAGGCATATCTTTAGCTTGTATCTTGTGAGATTTGAAGCTGCTTCATGGTCATTAGGGGATGTGAGTTTGGGTCTTCTTTACTGTAAGGAGATGTAACATCCTACACGACTTACTTATTCTCCTAACTTATTATGATTGGGTATTATATTTGAAAAAGAAACCAAGTTTTGGAGAAAAATGTTTGATAATACTTAGAGTCACATGGACAGTGTGCTCTACCAGGTTTTAATGTAACTGCAAGGAGACTCTGAGGGTGTCTCTCAGTCTCCTTGCAGTTACATTAAAACCTGGTAGAGCATGCATATCTACACCAGTAGTAACATATCTATGAACAAGATTTGGCACCGATTTTTTCTATCCCAGGGGAGATCACTTTAGTCTGTCCCCAAGGTTCAGACGACTTTAAGCATTTTTGTTGCACAAAAGAGAATGGGAGTGCTGGACTTGTAGTGGTTGCACTCACATTGTAGTATAATCTTGTATATGTTATTTGAAGAGACATGTTTTACTCACAAAATTGGTTGCTCTCTTGATGCCCCAAGCTGTCATTGTTAAGAATGTAAGTACAACTTACAACTTTTTTGCACTTATTGCTAAAGCATCCTAAAATGTGTAATGAACATCCTTCTGAGCTTGGTAGGGCAGGATTTATGAGGCAGTGGATGTACTCCAAACATATTATGATCAGGTAATTATTATCAAAGAAACATAATTTATTCCAATTTTTTTTTCTTCACTAAACTGCAGAAATGGATACCAGCTAAAAGAAAACAATTTACATCATGACATAATGCCTGTAATGCTACATTAACGTCCTTAAAAAAACAGTTCACATCATGACATAATACCTGTAATGCTACACTAAGGTCCTTAAGAAAACAGTTCACATCATGACATGATATCTGTAATGCTACACCATCGTCCTTAGGAAAACATGACATATTATCTGTAATGCTACAATAACATCCTTAAGAAAACAATTCACATCATGACATGATATCTGTAATGTTACACTAATGTCCTTAAGAAAACAATTCACATCATGACATGATATCTGTAATGCTACACTGATTTCCTTAAGCAAACAATTCACATCATGACATGATATCTGTAATGGTACACTGATTTCCTTAAGAAAACAATTCACATCATGACATGATATCTGTAATGGTACACTAATGTCCTTAAGAAGATTACCATGATTGTTCATCTGAGAAAGCAGGATGCTTGAAAAAGATACAGTTTTGAGTCTTCTTGTATATTTACATTGGCATTGTTTGAGTCTTGTGTATTTACATTGGATTGTTTTGAGTCTTGTATATTTATATTGGCATTGTTCGAGTCTTGTATATTTACATTGGCATTGGCTTGAGTCTTGTATATTTGCATTGGCATTGTTTGAATCTTGTCTGTTTACACTGGCCTTGTTTGAGTCTTGTATATTTATGTTGGCATGTTTTTTTAGTCTTCTTGCTTGTACCTGTACATTTACATTGGCATGGTATTCAGTCTCCTTGTTTGTATCTGTTCATTGACAGTGGCATTGTATTCTTTCACCTTGTTTGTACCTGTACATTTACAGTGGCATTGTATTCTTTCTCCTTGTTTGTACCTGTACATTTACATTGACATTGTAGTCTTTCTTCTTGTTTGTACCTGTACATTTACAGTGGCATTGTATTCTTTCACCTTGTTTGTACCTGTACATTTACGGTGGCATTGTATTCTTTCTCCTTGTTTGTACCTGTACATTTACAGTGGCATTGTATTCTTTCTCCTTGTTTGTACCTGTACATTTACATTGACATTGTAGTCTTTCTTCTTGTTTGTACCTGTACATTTACAGTGGAGTTATTTTGAGTCTCCTTGTTTATACCTGTGCAATTTCTTTGCAGCAAGTTCGCCCAGGATGAGCATATTGTGAAGTTCTTTGTACCTGTGTTTGAGCCTCTACCTCCGCAGTACTTCATCCGAGTGGTGTCAGATAGATGGATAGGTACGAACAGCTGTATTCATTGGAACAATGATGCAGTTTTGCCTGTCAAAAATCGATAAATCTATTGGAGTAATTAGTGATGTATTTTTGCTTTTCTAAAATTGGTAGATCTCTTGGAACAATTAGGCATTCATATTTCTTGTCTAAAATTGATAGATCCATGGGAACAATTAGCAATGCATTTTTGCTTGACTACTTTTGATTGATCCATTGGAACAATATTGTGATGCATTTTTGTTTGTTTTTTTAAAATAGATAATTGGAACAATTAGTGATGCATTTCTCTTGATCTAAAATTGATAGTTCAATTCTACCCACTTTCTACTAGAGAAGCAAAGCTGCTGACAAACATGTAATTAAATTTAAATATATTTTCTTTATTTTTTAAAAATATGTTGCAGTTTTAAAATATTTTTTATCTCACCAGGTCATAAAACCAAGTGATTGTATGGTATGGCCCTGTCGACATATCAACAGTTATCACTCAGGAGGCCATATTTCTGATCTGATTTTGTTCAAACTTTTAATGTAGGCTTCTATTACCACTTTCAGATGAGTTCAGTAATGAGCAAAATCCTAGCATATTAATGAGATAATCGTGCACTTGATTGGCTGAGCCAGTTACCACTTTGGAGACTTAGTTCTGATCCAGTTTTGATCCAAATTAGAATATGGGCTTTTATGATCAAGATATTGTGTGCTGAAGATGAGATGCATGCTGATAATGAGATGCATGATCTTGCATCAGACTGACTGAGCTTATTGCCATTCCTGAGATTGTAGTACCGTTTTAATTTTGATTCAGTTTGGTAAATAGATTTTAATCATCAAGATCTCATATGAGTGCACTTATAGGCAAGATTCATGCATTTTAATGAAATACCAAGATCTCAGATGAGTGCACTTAAAGGCAAGATTCATGCATTTTAATGAAATATCAAGAGCTCAGATGAGTGCACTTATAAGCAAGGTTCTTGTATTTTAATGAAATATTAAGATCTCAGATGAATGCACTTATAGGCAAAGATCTCAGATGAGTGCACTTATAGGCAAGATTCGTGCATTTTAGTGAAATATTAAGGTCTCAGATGAGTGCACTTACAGGCAAGATTCGTACATTTTAATGAAATATCAAGGTCTCAGATGAGTACGCATATAGGCAAGATTCATGCATTTTAATGAAATATCTAGATCTCAGATGAGTATATTTAAAGGCAGTAGAATATTGATGACATTTTGGAAATTCCAGAATTTGATTGGTTTGGAAGGGATGGGGGAATTAAACTGGAACATGTGTTGTCTGAGTTTACAGTTTTGGAGATTGGTACTTTAGCACCAGTATGATTGACTGATACATAGAATATAGTTTCACTGTTTAAAATACAGAATATAAGTAATAAGAAAAATTAGGTTGAACTATAAATTGGTGAAAAATGGCAGCAAAGATAAAGGAGAAAAAAGATGCAGATAATTCATGAGAAAAACTCTATGGTTAACATTTTGCTAAGAAACCTTGAAGGAATTCATGGTTCTGGAATATGAGGAATAGATACATCATTTATTCTCATTTAACTGGAATTGCTACTGATAGTTTACAGGTATGTATCTACACACAGGTAGATGCAATATAATTAGATAGAAGTTTGACACTTTTAACAAATGTATTTTTCATTCCAGACAGCTAAATTAATGTTAGAATTCCTGATAAGCACATGCGTTGGCATCTCTGACTTATGATAAGTGAGATCTGCACATATTAATGAGATGATCTTGGATCTAATGGATTGAGTTTATTACTTTTCTGAATCGAATCTAGAGACTATATCTCTCATCTAGTTTCACTAAAACTTTGTAGATAGGTTTATGTCATCAAGAACATAGATGAGCTGAATTACCTGCTAAAGACTGCATATAGTTATGACCTTTAAATCAAATCATGAAATTGTAAAGTCCATTCTAATAACATAAAAAAAGCCCCACATTGTTTATTGCTAATGTGAACTTCCTTTTTCACTTTATTGTCATCCATTATTCATCGTTACAGGAGCTGAGACCCAGTTGCCTGTGTCATTCCGACACCTTATTCTCCCAGAGAAATATCCTCCTCCCACTGAACTTTTGGACCTTCAGCCCCTTCCAGTCTCAGCCCTAAGGAACCCAGGATTTGAAGTTCTCTTCAGTGACAAATTTCCCTTCTTCAACCCAATCCAGACACAAGGTCAGTAAAAGCAAACTGTACATACCATGTGGCACAGTGGATAATATGCCGGATTTGCATGCTAAATGTTGTGGATTCAGATTTTATGCAGATGAATCCAGATCAGCCGCTTTGTTGTGTTTCTGAGCAACACATTTTACTCCTTTTACCTCACCATTATGTAGCCATTTTATGTGTTAGTGTGCAATTCAACACCAACCAACCATCAGGCAGTGTTTTGCATGCTGTGATGAAAACCTTATTTTCAACAGCAGAGGCCTTTACCTGCTGGCATATAATGTGACAGCAGATCTGAGTGTACACTATTTGCAGATGGTGCATATTCACTTGAAGAAATAACTGTAGTGGTTACTTCAGATTCCCTCATCCACAGTTTTAATTGTTTGAATTTGTCCCTTTTTTGTTGACCAGTTTGGAGGTTCAGTGAATGCCTGGAGTAAAAATGTTTGTTTGTTCTTCCATACATCAAGTAAATGAGGGCATCAGTTGTCTCTAGTTCGTTGTCCCAGTGAACTAATTTTAATACTGACAAATGATCTCTAGCATTCAGCAAGTTCCACAACTTGGCTTGTTATGTTGGTTGACTTGACAGAATTATACTAAGTAATAGGGTTTTACATTTATGTCATTGTAATGCACATTCACTGCATTTTGAGGTGATATTTGGAAATGGGAAAGTTCTTGTAATGTGCACAGTCACCACCAAAAGATCAGAAATAAGATAATGACAGAAAAAGGAAAGAGTGTTGTCATATATATATGATCAAATAAGAGTGAGAGAAGGTGCCAGAAATCTTGGAAAAATGAATACCAAATGGCTGAAATACAACCCAGAAAAGGATCTGATGTTTTTGCTGATCTGAATTTTCTGAAAAATATGAAAGTGCACAGTTCGGTGACATATAGATAGGATCAGTGAAGTGTTAATATGGTGTTCCAGTTGGTTAGTTAACAAAATCCTTATTTCAAGCCCTGCCTCGTGTCTACAATCAACCTAGGGTAGACCACTTTGTTGTATTTCTCATCCGATGTGTATGAAACTTGAAATATTAGCTTATATCATCAAGACCTTGGATGGGTTCGATATTGAGCAAGGTCCATGCATATTAATGAGATAATCTTGCATCTGATTGGTTGACTTTGTTACCACTCTAAAAGTCAGATTTCTGATCCACTTTTGATCAGACTTGAAAATATTGGCTTTTATTATCAATATCATCAAGCTCTTGGACGAGTTTGATAATGAGTTGAGGTGCATGCGTGTTAATGATGTAATCCTGCATCTGATTGACTGAATTTGTTATCACTCAGGAAGCCATATTTCTGATCTGATTTTTATCCGACTTGGAATATATGCTTCTGTATTCAAGATCGTAGACTGTTTCAAGAATGAGTGAGATCAGTGCATCTCACTGACTTGGGCTCTTACCACTTTATTAGCCATATTTGTAATCGGTTTATTATCATGAACATCTTTGATGATTTCTGTTATGAACAAGAAACTGTGCATCTTTAGAGAAAGTTTATATTAGGATATTGTCAAGTAAGTCTAATCCGCATGATATAAAGTTTGAGAGAAAGATTACACTGCTTCTGTTCTTACTCTACTCTATATACCTGTTCAGCGAAGCTTTAAACTGTTATGTAATCCAGGTTGTTTTTATATTTTTCAGTTTTCAATGCCATCTACAACAGTGATGACAACGTGTTTGTTGGGGCACCTTCAGGCAGTGGGAAGACGATTTGTGCAGAGTTTGCAGTTTTGAGAATGTTCACACACAATCCAGAGGGAAGATGTGTGTTTGTCACACCATTGGAACCCTTGGCCAACCAGGTATCTAAGGATTCCAATTTTTAATGATAAAATTCTCATGACAAAATTTAAGAATAACTAATCAGAAACAAAGGATTCCCAAAGATGCATGTAAAAAGACATCGTTATCCTTTGAAATTGCTCCAGCTACAGGGAAAAACATGCAAGTTCCTCACTAGATCACTAAAGTAACTGTGTTATTTTCCTTTAATTTCCTACATGTTTATTTGTACTTGATATTGCATTTAAATTTTATGTACTTTTGTCTTACTACCAAAATGAAAAACATTTTCAGGATTATTGGCAGCAGCATTATATCATTTTGCATATTTTTCCAGATAAAGTGCCTCCATTATAATCAGTCCTTCTCATTACAGATTCTTTCTGCATCTCTTTGTCATCATTTTGCCCATTCTTTTCTTATTATTTCTCCCAGCCACCCACTGAAAGTTACATTGTTGGGGGTATAGCTGTTGCTCAGTCCATATGTGTGTAGACAATTTTGTTTCTGAATCATAAATATGAAACTGTTAAAGTTATCTAAATGAAATTTAAAATGCATTTAGGATCTGTCAAAGGATGCGTGTTTATGGGATTCATGCAGATTTTCAAAGGATCACACTGAAAAATCAACCACACGAGTGCATTATATTTTAAAAGACCAACCTTGAGTTCTTCATGAAACTCCACCTATATCCAGAAAATTCCCCATTTTAGCTCACAAGTACATAGTATAGCAGAGTGATTGTGCTACACATGGCATCGGGATCCGGGGATATAAAAGCATAATAAACTATTCTTTCGACTTAGATCCTAGACTACAGTTTAGTGGGTTTCACAGTACCCACCCTTTGAGGAGGGGCCTAACATTACTGATACATGTATATTATTTGTACATTCATGGTAATGTATTTGTATTTATCTCCGGCTCTCTGCACGCTGTGGTTTACATAGTGTTCAAACTGGAATCGTGAAACTTGGTGAGGGGATGCATCTTGACAAGTACTACATTGTCATCACAAAAGAATGTCACTATGACCTCCATTTCATGATTCCTGGCATTAGTTAATTTTAAGCAGATTTGTATACATACCTAATAGTACCACATTCTTACAACATTCATTACACTTTTTACTGGCTTAGGTAAGTTCTTGTATTCAGCTGATGACAAAAAAGGTCACTGCTTCCTGTGTGCATATCATTATACTTGGAATCATGAAACTTGGTGAGGGGATTCAGCTTGATGTGTTTTACATCCTCGTCACAAAGATAGGTAACTGTGACCCAGTTTCTCCTTCTTAAACCCAGATGAATTTTGACTTTAAACTGTCCCTTCTGCACAGACATATGAGAGATCCTCTAGCTTGGGGTATTGCATTTTATTGGCAGAAGGAATCTGTCAAAACGGGTTTTACTGTAATACAGTTAAACAGCCTGCAGACATTTTGGCAAGGCAGGACATGTAGATGCCTGTCAGTCTGCCTGTCTCGGTCTCTCTCCAAAAGCATTTTTGTTTCCAAAGGATAATTTGTAAACTTTTTTCATGTGTCAAGCAAGTTGTGTAGAGATGTCTTTTGATACTAAAAACTTTCTTCTTTCAATATTTTGTATATTTCAATGGAAGCAAAGTGTAGCATAAATTGTGTATTGAGAGTGCTGCAGGATACTTTCAGTAGGAGACTTGACATAAGATGGGAACCTAGGGGATATATCATTTTAAAATGAGTTATGTTTTCTGCAGTCTCGATGATTCCTACTGAAGTAAGGTCATTTTGGACACTGAAGCCATTAAAGGTTGATGAACTAGAATGTAAATACAGTACATTTTGGCCATACCCATTGTAAAACAGCCTGTGTGAGTATTGCATTTCAGCAGCACTTAACCAACAACATGCACCAAAGGCATTGCACCATCTGTTAAGTATATATGTAATTTTTCTTTGTATGAGATTGCATGTATGATGTATTCTGAGTGTATTGGCACTATGTAACCACTTCTGTGCTGTAGTGCCATTAAATGTTACATGTTCTGAGTGTAGATTGTTAAAACAGTCTTTTTTGTGTGTAAATATTGACAGTGCTTAAAATTCAGTATTTGTTTTCTAGATGTACAGTGGTTGGTACAACAAGTTTGCTCTACAGTTGGGGAAGAAGGTAGTTTTGTTGACTGGTGAGACTGGAACAGACCTGAAGCTTTTAGCTAAGGTATGTACAAATATGTATGCATACAAGGTATATACCCATGAAATGTACCCATACAAGTTATATACCCATAAAAATGTACCTATACAAGGCATATACACTTGAACATGTACCTATACAAGGTGTATGTACATAACCATGTACCCATACAAGGTATATACACATGAACATGTACCCATACAGGGTATACACATAAACATGTACCCATACAAGGTATATGAACATAACCATGTACCCCTGACAAGATATATTCACAAACATGTATGCATTTAGGTATATACACAAGATCATGTACCCATACAAGGTATATTCACATGAATATATACCCATATAAGGTATATACACATGAACATGTACCCATACAAGGTATATACACATAAACATGTACCCAGACAAGGTATATACATGGTGTATACACATAACCATGTACCCTTACAAAATATTTCACAAACATGTATGCATACAAGGTATATACCCATGAATATGTACCCATACATGGTATAAACTTATGAACATGTACCCATAATAGGTATATACACATAAACATTTACCCATACAAGGTACATATACATAACCATATACCCATACAAGGTATATAAGCATGAACATGTATCCATACAGTGTATATACACATGTACCTTACAAGGTATGTACACATGAACATGTACCCACACAAGATATATTCATATGAATATGTACCCATAAAAGGTATATACACATGAACATGTACCCATACAACGTACCCACATACACGTACACATGTACCCATACAAGGTATATATATATATATATATGAAAATGTACCCATATAAGGTATATTCACATGAATATATACCCATACAAGGTATATTCACATGAACATGTACCATTACAAGGAATATACACATGTACCCATACTAGGTATATTCACATGAATATGTTCCCATACAAGGTATATGCACATGAACATGTACCCATACAAGGTGTATACACATGAACATGTACCCATGCAAAGTGTATGCACATACACATGTACCCATACAAGATATATACACATGAACTTATATCCATACAAGATATAAACAAACGTGTACCCATACAAAGTATATATATGAACTTGTACCCATACAAGGTATATACACATGAACATGTACCCATACAAGGTATATACACATGAACATGTAACCATACAAAGTATATACAAATGAACATGTACCCATACAAGGTATATACACATGAACATGTAACCATACAAAGTATATACAAATGAACATGTACCCATACAAGGTATATACATATAAACATGTACGCATGAAAGGTATGTAGACAAGAACATGTACCCATACAAGGTGTATACAAGGTATATATATACATGAAAATGTACCCATACAAGATATATACACATGTTCCCATACAAGGTATATACATATGAATATGTACCCATACAAGGTATATACACATAACCATGTACCCATACAAGGTATATATACATAATCATGTACCTGCCCATACAAGGTATATTCACATAACCGGATTTATATACATATAATCATGTACCCATACAAGTTACATACACATAACCATGTACCCATACAAGGTATATACACAATCATGTACCCATACAAGGTATATACACACATAAACATGTACTCATACAAAGTATATACTGCATAGGAATTCACACTCACATTGAAGCAGCAGACTCAGTTTTGCAGATATTACAGAATTCTTCATTGGTTATTAGAACCTCTAAAAATAATATCTGACCTCTGCCAATTGAAAAAGTCTCCAGCAGATTCTTTTTTCAGGGTATATGAAATCAGCCTCCTATCATAGCTATACATCCCATTATACACAGTTCAAAAGATGGAGACCAAGTTGGAGATGTAATTGTAAAACACCATCTCATGTCAGTTACCAGATAAAGCCACAGGTTTTACTGCTAAATCTACAGTTATACTCATAGCTACATTGAAACCTCTCAAAATATAAACTGCATAATATTTTCAGATTTTCTTTCCATGCTGAAACCCTTGCAGAATCTTAGATCTGATAGCCCATTAACAGCCCAGATATTACAGAAACATGATGTTCTCATTCAAAAGTATTCTTTACTGTTGACTGCCTAGTTACATAGGTATAAAGCAGTGGTTCCCAACCTTTTTGGCCATGACCATAACAAATATTTTTTTCTGAGCCTCACAACCCTGTTTTCACATTTTGATAAATTTTGCCACTTTAAAAAAAAGTCCTGGTGACCCTCCAGAACATCCTTGCAACTCTGATTTATGGTTAAGAACAACTGGTATAAAGGGTAATGAAAGGGCACATAAAGCAGCCAAAGCTGCCCTGCTGTCACTCATTTCTAAATGAAAGATTTCTTATACTCCCTTCTGGTATTTTCCTCCATACCAGTCTGTATATTGCCAATTACACTACATGCGCTCCTGTCAGTGGGAGATTGTAATGATTGTAATTTTGCTTGTAGGGCAACATCATTATTAGTACTCCAGAGAAGTGGGATGTTTTGTCCAGAAGGTGGAAGCAAAGAAAAAATGTTCAAAACATCAACCTGTTTATTGTGGATGAACTTCATTTGATTGGAGGAGAAGTGGGGGTAAGTTTACAGTATCATTTTCCATGTTTAAAATGTTTCCTATCTCTGAATGAGGCAGTTGTTGGATGATTCATCTGAACAATGAATTCTCATCATTGTCATCTACTCTCATCATGACCTAATTGTTTTGTTATTATTTTGGGGGATCATTTTGTACAAGCAGTAAATATAGTTGTAGATGTATACTTTTATTTGAACCCTTAAGATTTTTGTTCCTGGAATAATCTTCATGGTGTAACATATTCTTGATGCTAAAGCTACTTTACATGCAGCCAGAGCTATGATTTAATTAGGAAGTTAAATTGCATTTTTATTTGAAGCATCTACAGTATATCACATTGCTTCATCTATTTGTAACAGGAGAATGGTCTTCAGATTGCTGTGTGTTGCTATTCACTACCATTTCAGACTTTTTGAAACTTAGTAGCAAAGCATGTATTGACATATTTAGATGATATCATAGATGTTCTACATTTAATACAATTAACAAAACATACATTTTTGCTTCAGAAATGTCTTTAAAAAATTTGGAAACAAGAACACTGACTTTAATAAATTTGAAAAAGTGTTCCTCTTAATTCTTAGATACAGTTAAACATATGGTACAGTACTCCGGCATTATAATGCTGTCCATGTGAGCCATGGAGTATACTGTCTTATAGTAAGATTTCCTTATAATGAAATACATTATACATGTACATTGCCTTATAATTAAGTACATTATGCATATACATTGCGACCGCTCCGGTGGCCTAGTGGTTAGAGCATCCGCCTCGGATGCAGGAGGTCGTGGGTTCGATCCCCGGTCGAGTCATACCAAAGACTTACAAAAATGGTACTAACAGCTGCCTCGCTTGGCACTCAGCATTAAGAGGTTAGTGTTAGGACTGGTCGGCCTGGTGTCAGGATAATGTGACTGGGTGGGACATCATGCTACATGTCTGGGGCATGATGCCCCAGTGCTAGACATCACTATAAACTGCCACACTGCAGACATCGTAGCGATATGACTGAAAAATTGTTAAAGCTACGTTAAAAATCATAATCACATCACATCACATATACATTGCTCCCTTATTATAACACGACCCATGGGAATCATAGAGTATTCCACCTTATAGTGAGACTGTCCTGTAATGCAGTACATTATATATGTACATTGCTTCCTCATTTTAATGATTTCCATGGGAGTCATGGAGTACACCACCTTATTGTGAGATTACCTTATAATGAAGTATAATCTACATATTATTGTACTACTACTAAATGAACTGGGACCCATGACTATACATTGTCATAGAAACAGTATTATAATTAAGAACCTTTTAGCGAATGAGTGCTTTGTTAACACAATCTTTAATTTTTACACAAGATCTGAACCACATTAGGATAAGTAGCAAGTAAATTGCCTCTTCAAATGTACAAACAACAAGCTGTGATTCGTTAATATTAAGGGTGATGTTTATAATAAAGTTACAAATGTGATTTTTATTTACACTGTGTCTATCTTGCAGCCTGTTTTAGAGGTGATTTGCTCAAGAATGAGGTACATTTCCTCTCAGTTGGAGAGAAATATCCGCATCATCGCTCTCAGCTCTTCTCTTTCCAATGCCAAAGATGTTGCTCAGTGGCTGGGCAGTACCACTACTGGCTTCTTCAATTTCCACCCCAATGTGCGCCCAGTGCCTTTAGAACTCCACATTCAGGTAACTATTTGACAGTGTTTTCCATGGAACAAGTATTATAGATATAACAATTCATTGATATGTATCAGCATCGCACTGTGCTCATTATATTGCCAGAATATCCCAATACATACTAGTATTAACTAGTATTACATCACTCGTTGCACTTGATGTACCACGATATATAGGTATTAAAGTTGAGAAAAAATGAAACTGAAGATCTTTATGCCTACTTACTTGAACGTATTCAAGTATTGTTCATGTTCATTTGTGTGTTATTATCCATGTAGATATTAGTTATCAAACCAGTTCCCTACTCAACAATAGAAACCGCCAGTCTCAGAAACAAAATATCAGAATCATGTTTTTATTGGATATGGTTATGTAAAATGATGAACATTTCTATTTTTATTGCAACTTCAGGTATGAATGGATAAGATGTTGGACATTTCTATTTTCATTGCAAATTCAGGTATGAATAAATTAAATGTTGAACCACTGCAATGAATAATAGTTTGTAGATTTCATGTCAGCATGATAAAACATCTCTCTGATAATGCTTTGCTTAAACCAGAATGGGGCACAAAGCCTTAAATGTAAATCCCTCAGCTGAATTTATGGATCATGTAGGGAAATGATTAATGTTTCAGGAATCATATAATTGCAAAGGCTTTGTGTGGTTAATAAGAAATTGTTGTGATGGTTGATTGACTCTTCAGGTTTTAGTAGAAGAGAACATGCCACAATTATACTTCTTTCATTGAAACAGAATTAAAATATTAAATCATGATTTCCACCTGACAAGATATCATTAATTGATGTTTATGTTCTACAGTGTTTCCACCTGTTAACATTTACCAGTATTTTTCATTGATTGCTGTTTTGAGTATATTATTTTTGAAAGTGTATAGAGAAAATATTTGTTTTTTTCCAAGAAAATTTCACAAAATATGTGATTTCTTATTAAATGTTGCATATTTGGAAATATTCTTAATTTCCTGGTACTAACCACAATATGGAAAGTTAAAATGAGTTGTATATGAAGGTTTCATTTACCATTTCTGCTTGCCATTTTCATCATGGTCAACACATTGGGGCAAATAATTTGGGTATTTTCTTATTTAACAAAATGGAATCCATGCCTGATACCACATTATAAGCGGGTTAGCAAGTTATCCAGGCATAAGTTATCAAAGGATAGGTGTGCTCTGAAAAGACATATATAGAGACATAAGCCAAGTGCACTGAAATATCGTGATTAACCAACTTCTGTCTCTTCAACCATTGACCAGTCTTTGCTATGTGTTAATGTCTGACAGTTGCATTGTGAGCATGATGCCATGTCATTATGTTTGTTTAATGTTATGGATATTAAAGTGTTTTGAAATAATGATCATAGATTTTAAAGTACTAGCTCAAAATTTGTTTGGTTTTTTTGTCACATTTGAAAATATCTATTGGCACTCTTATTTTAAAATTCTAAACCGAGATAATCTTCAGTGATAGCAGAGTTATTAGCATTTTGCCAGATAACCCTGCTAATGAAATGATTATTTGTCATTATACACATGTTACTTTGCATTTAACACGTTATTTTTTGGTATTTTTTAATCTTTTGTAATTCTGCATCAGTTTGTTAGATATTTTTTTTTTAAGTTTTATTTTGAAGAAGGAATTAGAATATTATTTTTATGCATGAATATATTCAAGTTGAAATTTGTGTAAATATTTCATGTAAACATACTTTGTGAAGAAAGATAAAAGATATTGTGAAACAACACAATAATTTGCACAAGAAATTGTCTTAAAAGTGTTAAAGAAGTATTGCTAACTGAAGCATGGCAGAGTTTTCCATACAAGTGTTGAAGAAATATAGTTAATGAAGCAGGGCAGTTTTCCATACAAGTATATTTAAATGATTGAAAGCCATTCCTCACAAAAATCTGCCTGTTTCATGAGGCATTTACTTACAGATTTCTCAAACTGATGAGCAGCATGTTGAAATGATCTTTGCACCATTTTTGCTGGA
Source organism: Megalonaias nervosa (assembly GCA_016617855.1). NCBI lineage: Eukaryota > Metazoa > Mollusca > Bivalvia > Unionida > Unionidae > Megalonaias > Megalonaias nervosa. The sequence goes on from JAECUM010002626.1 coordinate 43,215, forward strand.
ATGGCAGCATTTCAGAGACTAAATATAATTCACAGAAGGTAAAATGAACAGTATAGATGTTGAAATGATGTAATATTAATACTGTGTTGAACAACAGTCCCAATCATAATTGCAAAATTGTATAACTTTGTTTTGTGTAATTTCAGGGCTTCAACATAAGTCACAACATGTCTAGAATTATAGCCATGGCTAAGCCTACGTATCAGGCCATTCTCCGACATTCACCAAGAAAGCCAGTCATTGTGTTTGTTCCATCAAGAAAACAAACCAGGCTTACTGCCATTGACATTTTGACATTCAGTGCTGCTGAAATTCAGCCTGAAATGGAAACTCCCAGGAGCCGTTTCCTACATGTTAGGGAGGAAGATATAGATCCATTCCTTGAGAAGATATCCGATAAAGTAAGCTTGACTTGTTATTTGTTGTGGGATTTACTGTAGTGTGTGTGTGTGTGTGTGTGTGTGTGTGTGTGTGTGTGTGTGTGTGTGTGTGTGTGTGTGTGTGTGTGTGTGTGTGTGTGTGTGTGTGTGTGTGTGTGTGTGTGTGTGAGAGAGAGAGAGAGAGAGAGAGAGAGAGATTTGGGTTTTTAACATAGCTTTCACAATTTTTCAGTCATAGCGCTACAATGTCTGCAGTGTGGCAGTTTATAGTGATGTCTAGCACTGGGGCATCATGCCCCAGACATGTAGCATGATGTTCCACCCAGTCACATTATCCTGACACCAGGCTGACCAGTCCTAACACTAACCTCTTCATGCTAAGCACCAAGCAAGGCAGCTGTTAGTACCATTTTTGTAAGTCTTTGGTATGACTTGGCCGGGGATCGAACCCACGACCTCCCGCTCTAACCACTAGGCCACCGGAGCGGTCACTGTAATATGTAATCCTTGCTCTGAGATTGCCTTCAGAGCAATTGTAGATTGATGTTAAAACCTGTTCATGTTTTTGTGCAAATATACTTTTGTCACAGTGTATCAAAACAATTGGTGACATTCCACACATATTGTCAGAACATAAAGATCATTTTCTCAGAGCTGCTGTTAGTGAGCAGGAAGTCACCATATTCAATCCACATTATGCTACATATAGCCCTTGTATGTATTTGATAAATAATTCCTTCATACTTGTTTTAAAACATGATAGGGTAACTGTCCTTCTGCAGTTTGATAATTTTAACCAGAGGCATGCCACTGCGACACAGTGGAAGGGAAAACAGCCATTCATTTATGCCCTTTCCAAATTTCAGACCCTGAAGGAGACGTTGAGTAATGGTGTTGCATACCTTCATGAAGGTCTGAGTGACATCGAGCGGAAAGTTGTGGAGCAGCTGTTCTCTACAGGGGCAGTACAAGTTCTTGTCACCTCACGTAGTCTTGCTTGGGGGATGAATGTATCTGCCCACCTTGTTATTGTGATGGACACGCAGTACTATGATGGCAAAACACATTCGTTAGTACTTTACTTACTAAATATTTCAGTGGTTTTTTAAAATGATTTTACAATAGCTTTTTGACTTGTAGGGGCTGTAATCCTGGCATAGTGTGTATTTATTTTTATTAAATATAGCTGGAATTGCTGCTAATAGTAACACTGTTTGGTCTTATTCAAATTAGCAACAATACACAGATACACTGGCTTTTAGGTCAGTAGAGGCAATGTAGATTTATTTTAATGATTAGACCTTTAAAGTCCCTTGGATATTGTTACACTGATGGTAATACTTGTAACAATTGTAGAAAATGCTTTTAAAGAAAATCACCACAGTCATTCCTCAGGTCTTTCAAGTGTTAATATAAATTTTCTAGTGACATTCTCTTTATGACAGTAAGAAGGACCCTGGCAAGCAGTATATCTGGAGTTCTGTTCTTCCATCTGATTATATGTAAATTATCATTACTTCATCTCAAAACCTACTAGTTTATCACTGTTAGAGATCAGAGAGGTGTCCACACAAACATAAACAAAAGTTCAACCCATGAGTGTTTGCAATACTTTAATTTCATTCTTTAGTATGAGAAAATAACTTTGTATACTTGATTAGATCTGCTTCTTGTCGGAACTTAAATTGTTGTGTATTTGGTCAGTTAAACATTTCACTAAGCTATGCCATGAACTGATCAATTTAAGCTGCAGTGTTTTCTTGAGTAACTTAAATCATAGAAAGGATTTGAATAATATGGACATGGAACAAAAGGAAATTATATAGAAATTCCATTGCTGTGGATGTATATTATCGAGTTAATTGCTGGCACTACCAATCGGATTAAAACCAAGGTCTTGGACATGATGGAGATCTGATTTCTGTCCATATAAGGTCATGTTCTTTTCACCTGTAGATTCACTATTCAGTTTACAGGTATTACATTTATGCAAGTGAATGACATTATTTGGAGCAATTGTGTCTTACAATAACACTTTTGGAACAAAATGCAGTGATCTGTCTATAGGTTACTTAAAAGAAATTCACCAAGAATTCCAAAGGCCACCAGAACATTAACTTGTATCTGTGCCTTTCATATCTATTTATTAAAAGTAAATCTCGATTTTAATTTGGTTGATGGTTATGCTGAAAATATAATTTCTCAGTGTAATGAAATTAATTTTTTAAAATGTTTTTATTCCAGATATGAAGATTACCCAGTGCCAGATGTACTACAGATGATTAGCAGGGCAAATCGACCCCTTATTGACCAAGAAGGTCAGTATATTTATGTATAGCCCAAGTAAAGCAAATTGACCCCTTATTGACCAAGAAGGTCATTTTATTTATGTTTAGCCTGAGTAAAGCAAATTGACCCCTTATTGACCAAGAAGTTGTTACGTATCTAGGCTCGTACAAAGAGTGAAGCCAACAAGCTTTGTAAAATTTAACAAAATAATTTATTTCCCTAGAAAACAAGGTAAAAATAAGAAAAAGGACTTAATGGTTTATGAAACTAATCCAGAATTAATCCTAGAATTAATAAATGCAAGTCCTATCAATAAAAAGTCCTAAGTGAATCACAGTTCGAAACCCGATGAAGTTCCAAGATGGAAGGCGATGATGTCTTCAATAACCTGCTTTGTCCTGATGTGTCAACAGTTCCTTGTTGAATCACCAAGAATAATGATCCAGTTTGGAATTCCGAATAATTTACACAAAATGTCTTTGTCCAGGAATTCTGATGAGCACTAGTAATTTCCAGGGAAAATAAATTACTTCAAATTGAATTAAAATAAAAATTCAACTCAAACTGGTCACAATAAACACACCTTTGAGCTCCAAAGGTTAAAAGCAAGACTGGCCAAAATCACTTTGATAACATGAGTTTTAAGCCTAACTACAACGCAAAACAGATCACCTGATAGGGTCACGTGATCACTTCCTTTTAGCGGCATAGAAACATTACATGCCGATTATCACGTTCGCTATGTACGGCTTTGACTCTACTAAATGAATCTTACTATAAGATTCAATAATAAATTTTTTTTTAAAAAGTTGTTTTCTCCAAACTTGAAATTGGCTCTGAATCTAGGTCACCAAAAGATACAATGTTTCTGCTAATGCTTGTTTATCAGATTTAACAGAACTGAATTTTCTGGAAAAATGTCAAATCCAGTGAATAAAGTTATCATTACAATAACATGTAATGAAATAAAATTAAAAAAAATTTAAAAACTAACGCACAAGTAATTAAATTACTTATATATAACAAAGGTCAGTTTATTTATGTTTAGTATGTTTTTTATTTATGTTTAGTATGTTTAGCCTGTGTAAAGCATATTGACCCCTTATTGACGAAGAAGGTCAGTTTATTCATGTTTAGCCTGAGTAAAGCAAATTGTCCCCTTATTGACCAAGAAGGTCAGTTTATTTATGTTTAGCCCGAGTAAAGCAAATTGACCCCTTACTGACCAAGAAGGTCAGTTTATTTATGTTTAACCACATTTGCGAATGGCAAGACAACAAAACTGTTGTTGCCATCTGGGATAAGATTAGGTGTTGTGTGTTTCTGAAAGTGATGCATTATGGGACTGTCTATCTGAGATAAGATTTGGTGTTGTGTGTTTCTGAAAGTGATGCATTATGGGACTTTCTGTCTGGGATAAGATTTGGTGTTGTGTGTTTCTGAAAGTGATGCATTATGGGACTGACTGTCTGGGATAAGATTTGGTGTTGTGTGTTTCTGAAAGTGATGCATTATGGGACTTTCTGTCTGGGATAAGATTCGGTGTTGTATGTTTCAGAAAGTGATGCATAATAGGACTAATCTATCTAGGTTAAGATTTGGTGTTGTGTGTTTCTGAAAGTGATACATTATGGGACTAATCTATCTAGGTTAAGATTTGGCGTTGTGTGTTTCTGAAAGTGATGCATTATGGGACTAATCTATCTAGGTTAAGATTTGAGTCTAACCTTTTGCTGTTGTGCAGTTTGGGCACAGCTGACCAGAATATGAAATGGGGGCATGTTGGGGGAGGGAATAACACACTCCACATGGAGAAACGGCATGTCCGTTGAGAATTTTACATGTATTGGACCCGAAAAATTGGTGAATATTTAGTGGAAATGATGCTTAAATATGCCGCAAAAAAACTTCCCGATGGTAGGTCCCAATCTGTGTGTTTTCGGATTCAATCTCCCAACTTGGTTTTTGAAAAGATTTATTTTTTGCATGACACGCTAGAATGACTGTATGGTATTAACTAAATTTATTCAGCAACTATTTGAATTCTTTGGAAATCTTTCTGTACATTTGAAACTTCAACACAGAAGGGGCATTTTTCGTTGGAACTTATTCGGATTCCTTGGAACTATGGGAATTGAAAGGTCTTTCAGGAAATAGGAATTCATTCACCATGCTCTAAGTTCATTCTTTCATTCTTTCACTCTGGTATTTTGAGAAATTAATTATTTTCAGTTGTGCAAAACTTATTTGTTTTGCTATTTCTTGTTGCGTAGTTTTAAGTCCCTGGAGTTGTAACACAGGATTGATGGCAAAAGTAAAAGATCAATGAGCAAAATTAACATATATTACTTACCCCATCTGGATTCATGTTTGGTGACACACTCCTTCTCCAAAATATCACAACCATTTGTAAATGAATTGATGACTTGTGTCTTGATACATATACACAGAACATCTGCTTTAACTTTGTATCATATCTTAGCCACGGACACCCAAGTTTCCAGCTGTCGAGAAATTTTCGGAAACTTTCGATGAATTTGCACTAAATCCAAATGCTGTTAATTTTGTTAACTTACTCTTAGGATGAGACGATGAACACACAACATCTAACTTATGTTTACCCATGATAAAGTTGCACTGTTGACATTATATAATTCTGATTGAGATTTTTTTTATTTGCTTTGTATTTATACACAGCAATCGGTACTTCAAAGGAAATCAGTTTTCTCTGAAGTTTCAGCAAAACTATTTTATTGGTACATTAAAAAAAAACAACAGAAGGATTAGCCATAGTTCAGTTAATTATAGCTGTATCTGTTTGCGTCTTCAGAGGTCAGTCGATTGTAGATATAGTCTGGTAGCATGACTGAGTGTATCACAGCATATAGTACTCAGGCCAGATGTCAACATAAGCGGATTATGATGTAACAATGCACTGTGAAGATGGGTTTGTCAATACGAACTAAGGATTTGTTTATGTAACAGATAGATTCCAGTGCATTGTGTATCCAAGTTTGTGGCTTCCTTTTTAGAACATCCCTTAGTATGACTATCACCTTGTTAGAACATCCCTTAGTATGACTACTTTGGTGGTAATGCAGGTGACTTGTATGTCTTCCATGTAATCGTTATAAAGAAGAAGGAATGTAATTAACCACCTTAAAACTTACAAATTGTTAGAATATATTTTGGACCTTACAAATAAACAAGAGACTGAAGTTGCAAGATGTCGATATGTGTTTGAAAGTAAGTAAACTTATACCTCTCTGAATAGAAGAGTCTTAAAAATATTACTTCTGTCAGGCTCTGTAAATATGCTTATGTGATTGGTTCTTTTACAGGAAAAGCTGTAATACTTTGCCAAAGCTCCAAGAAAGAATTCTTCAAGAAATTTTTGTATGAACCCCTTCCAGTAGAGGTGAGTTTTCCATTTACTTTAACTTTGATAATTTGTGTGGATTGCATAATGGTTAACAAAGTATTTGCTGTTTCTGCCAGTCTGTAGTAGAGGTAGGCAGTTCCATTCACAGCTGGTCCTAGGGCAAGTGTAACCAGGCCAAAGGTTTCTTGATTATTGCTTGAACCATTGTAGAGGAAAACATAATCACTAACAAGTTGTTATTAGTGTGTGTTAAGATTGAAGTACTGTCAATTCCATATTTTTTTGTGGATTCTGTGTCTGCTGCTAATCAAAAATTTAAAGACTCAACAAGGGGCCCTGAGTGGCCGAGTGGTCTAAAGCGCTGACCTTTACGGATCACTGCCATCTCACCTCTGTCTGTGTGGGTTCGAGTCACAGGCTTGGCCAATGTGGGTACATCAGAAAGCTTGCCAGTAGCTTCTCATGGGTTGGTGGTTCTTTCTGGGGTTTTCCTGGGTTCTTCCTCCATTTATAGTGGCCGCCATGTATAGCCTATCTTGTACTGAAATAAGGTGTTAAACCCTTTAACAACAACAACAAAGACGCAACAAATATAGATCCTTTCATGGAAATTATAGGATCCAATACACAAATGTAGATCCTTTCATGGAAATTATAGGATCCAATACACAAGTGTAGTTCCTTTCATGGAAATTATAGGACCAATCCACAAATTAAATTAAGTGCCTATAAAAATGTAATTATTTGTAAAACCGCAAACATTTAGACCTTCAAAAATAACTGAATTCACAGTATGTATGGAAATCATGTGTATTTTGGATTCAAAGGTTAACAGAAGTAATGATGATGATGATGGTCACAGTAATAATAAAAATGACATTAGCAACTATAATAATAATAATAATAATAATAATAATGATAATAATAATAATAATAATAATTCCAGAGCCACCTGGATCACTGTCTGCATGACCACTTCAGTGCAGAAATTGTCACCAAGACAATAGAAAACAAGCAGGATGCAGTGGATTACCTGACCTGGACTTTCCTTTATAGACGCATGACTCAGAATCCTAATTACTACAACCTGCAAGGTAAAGTTACACTGTTTGTATATAAGTGCTCTGTGATGCTGTTGATTGGAAAAGCAATGTTGATATTAGTCTCAGATCTCAAGCTAGATGCTAAATTCAGTAAAACTTTTGTTGATTTAGCTTCTTTGGAGATGAGCAAAATTTTATGTTAACTAGGAGTTTAGATGAACAAGTTTACTGCTTATGTTTCACATAGTTTGTAGGAAAAGTTTTACAACTGTGTGATTTTCTTCAAAACTTGATTTTTTATAAGCTGTCAGTGTTGATATGGCAGGCTCTGGACAGATTGCAAGACTGTCAGTGTTGATATGGCAGGCTATGGACAGATTGCAAGATTTGCAGATTAGGTATTAGAGAACTACTGCTAGAGATCTGTCAGGATAAACAGGTCTGGCTTAGGTTATGCAAAATTGGCATATTCAGAGTAATGTGTTTTTGAACAAACTAATAAACCAGATGAGGTAGGTCTTGATAAATAAGGTTCTACTGTACATATCAGGTATTCCATTTTGAAAGTTTCTAAGGGATTTTCATTTAATTATACATGGTACCCATGGAATGTTATTTTAAAATGATATCTGCCAGTCTACTTTGATTACTCTTTCAGTTCTCTGTATGAAAATAGGGCAGAATTCTACATTGTTTTGATGGGTGACTGCTTCAACTAAGTAGTAGCATTGTTGGGTTCAATGCCAGTCTGCAGATGTAAAATAGTTATCTCCCTTGATTTCTTCAACATGTAATCAGTTTCACTGACCTGTTTGAGACTTTGTTTGATATTATTAGATTTCATTATTAAGACTATTTTATGTTCAAGTAATGTAACTTCTAGAACCTAGAACCCCATGCATTTAGAATTAATATACTTTCTTGCTTTATTTGTCAGGTGTATCCCACCGTCATTTATCAGACCACCTATCAGAACTTGTTGAAAACACAATTAATGATCTGGAACAATCAAAGGTATGTAGATTTTTGGTCTTAGGGCATTGATAGTACCTATTTTCCACATTAGCAATTCCATAGATTTACAGTTCCTATATGGATATATGGTTGCCCTTCCAAAGTTCTTAGTTCGGGCGGGGGGTTCAGTCTGCTTCCACCTTAAAGAGTTAAAAACTTTCACTGCCTTGAAAAATTGCACCCGGATAGCTCACACACCTGCTTGAAATGTGGGGTCAGGCAGGAATCACATTTTTTAAAACCAGAAAATACCCCAAAATTTGGCCCCTCATTGTTGAACTTGAAGAAGATTGTGATGATTGTTGTTGTTGTTGTTGTAGGGTTTAACACCATTTTTCAGCACAAGATAGGCTATACATGGCGGCCAGTATAATTGGTGGAGGAAGAACCCTGGAAAACCACGGGAAGAACCATCAACCCACGAGAAGCTACTGGCAGGCTTTCTCACGTGTCCACGTTAGCCGAGCCTGAGACTCGAACTCACGCAAACAGAGGTGAGATGGCAGTGATCTGTAACAGTGAGCGCTTTAGACAACTCAGCCACTGGGGGCCCCAGATTGTGATGAGAATTGGAAAATGAAACCTTGATATTTCACTTGTTTTATTGTCTAAAATATGGTTATTACCTGGAAATTTGAAAGACTGTCATGAAATTTCCAGCTTTTAATAATAAATCATATATTTAATTAAATTTTCATTTCAAAACACATTCTCAATACCTTGTAAATAACAATATTCGATAAAATTTCAGTCAGTGAAAATGTCACTAATACACAATGGTGACACTTCAGTAAATAAATAGCAATTAAAAAAGTTTTGTTGAGTGAATTTCATGCTTTAGGTCTACCTTTTATATTGGTTTCAATGTAATCATCATAAATGCAGTATGCCCTCTTGAATTCAAATGTAAAAACTATCAATCTATTGTCACAGCTATGTCCATGAGTGTTTGTGTGAGAACCTAATAAAGTGTCAGCTGTGTTGTGATCTCCAGTAGCAGTATCTATTGTATTGTTAGGCTCAGTTAAAATCAGGCCTGCTTTGTATTATCCCATTAATTACATCTTTTGTCTTAAATCAAATCAGAGGTGGTGGAATAAAACAAAAGTTAAAAGGCATGTAAATCCTACCCGTGTAAGAGCTAGCAGTCATGGTCATGTGTCTGATAAACTCATTGTTATGCAACAATGGCCTGGCACCTTGGCATCTTGTCATGTGAATTGTGAACAGTCATTAAAATATTAGATTTGCAACTTTCATATGTCATTCAATATTGTTACCCTATCTCTCCACCCCCACCCCCCCATGCAAACCATTCCCTCCCTTTTTCTGGATGTAGGTGTTGTGCACCTAAATTTCTGGCAGCATTACTTGCTTTATGATAAAGTCAATGTCTGCTACCATATGGTGACCAACTTGGAACTTTCAGTAGCTATTTCAGATTTTAGGTTGCCTAGCTCTGCTTATATGTTAGTATAGAAAAAGTCATTTGAATGGTAACTTGTAGAGATCATGTCAATGACTTCAGTTGTTTATGTAGGTTGTTAGCCATGCTTGTCACATGTAGATATGCCTCCTCTTGGAGGAACTTCCAGTCTCACAATTCATAAGGGATTATGCTGTGAATTAAATTACATATGTTTGATGATGTTGATCATAGACCAGAAAAAGTTATGTGATTGTCTATCATCCAGTGTCCAACCATTAACACAAGTTTATTATCACTACTCTTCATAAGTTACAGGGAAGATTGCAGCTTTACACACACACACACACACACACACACACATCCCAAGGTCTGGTTTGTCCGAAATGAAAATAATGCGCTTGATACCCAGTATTGCTACTCCTGAACCGGTGGTTGTATGAACATGACTTGTCATGTTGATCCAGATTGAAAATGGGGCTTGTTGGACAAATTCTCAGACAACCAATATGGTGACTATTTGAAAATCTTCCTGTCACTACTTCTTCTAAATGAATGGTTATATCAACCTGGAGTTTTCACTGAAATACATCTTGTGATGTCTAGTTGGTCCCGAATAAAAATAGTGCCAATGTAATATGAAACTTGGCTAATGTGGTAACCATCTTGAACATCTTGCTATGGTTACTTCTGAGCAGATAACATGGGATTTTCACCTGGAGTCTTATTATGAGGTTTAGTTGGCCCTAAATTAAAATGGCATTCATCAGATATCCAATATGGACGCTGACAGTGGCTATATTGAATATAATATTGTTGCTTCTCCTCATGAATGGCTTATCATATCAGCATAGAGTTTTCTCTGAAAGATGTGTAGTGATGTTTACTTGGTTGAAAGTAGAAATGGTGCGAATATAACATCCAGTTTGGCCACCACTGTGGCAATATTTAAACACTTTGTAAAGTTACTCTTGCTGAACAGCTGGTCGTATTGACATGAGGTTTGCTTTAAAGGACTTTTCATGTCTAGTTGGTACTTCTAAATGGATAATCTTAGTGACGTGGTGTTTTCAATAAAGATTTACTATGATCATTGGTTGGTCTAAATGAAATGTAATGTTTAAACTTCTAATGTTGCTGCCATGATAGCTCTTTGAAAATCCTGTTACAGCTTCTTCTCCTGAATAGATACTTCTAGTGGGGTTTTCACTAAAATACTTCTTACGAGATCTAGTTTGTACTAAAATGAAAATATTACTGATCAGACCTCCAACAGTCATAGCAACATGGGGTTTATGTTACTAAAAAGACTATTTATTATACATGGTTGGTACCAATTGAAGATGGTGCCTGTTGGATGTCAAATATGGCTTCCATGGTTGCCATGTTGAAAGTCTTGTTATGTCTAAATTTTCTGAACAGATGGTCATATAGACATGAAATTTTTACTGAAGACTTCTTATGATATTTAGTTGGACCTCAATGCTATTAAAACCAACCAGCCAAAACAGAACTTTTTCTGATCAGACCTTCAATCACTTCCTTCTCGCAGTTTACTCTGAATGACTTTATTTTTGTGGGTATCACATTTTATGGTTTGGTTTAAAAAAAGACATTATCATGGCTACTTAATTTCAGGGATTTGTGATTTAAAAAAAAAACAAAATTAAATAAAGATTAAATCTTGAACCATGATACACAAGTCTTTTTATAAAATTGTACCTAACTTCAGTTCCAAACATTTGCAAGCAAACAGGTTTAATCTCAAATGCAGTAATTATGTTTATTAATTAAGTTATTCATTGTTAACATCTGGCATAAACACAGAGATCTTACTCAAAGGTAATGCTGAAATCAGTTTATTTGAGCTTACAAGCTTAATCCCACTGTTGCAATCTACAGTTATTAGACTTTTTTATTGTTGTTGAAGACTGCTGTCAAAACTCAAGGTTCAGACAGTTAGGGATTATGTGCTACACTAAGGTCAATGACACTGAGCCAAGTGACTAGGATGTGACATTTACAGAAATTCACTAGAGCAACGATGATTCCATGATTGAGTTTTCACTGAATTCTCATAGCCTATGTCAGCTCTATACCCAACTCACTTCCCCCCTTAGTCAGTGTGATCATATGGTGGAGCATAATTTTATATTTTTAAAACACATATCAGGGATAGGCTGCAGTCTCACATGAAGGAAACAGGATTGTTTATGCTAGCTGCGTACATGGATAAGTCGTCAGTTTCTGTATGCAGGAAACGCAAGCATCTGATCAGCCTTCGTTAGCTACTATGATATGAGCTTGGGCAAGTGGACAAGGCACTTTACTCCAAATTCCTCAGCACTAAATAACCTACCTGCCTTGCTGCTCCATAAAACACTAAACTAAATAACCTACCTACCTTGATGCCCCATAAAACACTAAACTAAATAACCTACCTGCCTTGCTGCTCCATAAAACACTAAACTAAATAACCTACCTGCCTTGCAGCCCCATAAAACACTAAACTAAATAAACCCCATTTTGTGTATATATCTAAAGAATACCTTGGCTGATACCACTTCAACAAGATATGATTTTTAACAAAATTGTTAATTCTTGATTTAACCAAACTTGTTATTGGGTGTATTTTAACAATGAGATATGTTCAGTGATCTGTCCATGTGGATCAAGAACAAAGATATAACAAAGAATTAGTATTTCACATTATAGTTGTTTGTTGATGAGTATGTTAATGCACACATGTAAGAAAATATTTTTGTTTCCAAATTTTGACATTTTTGGATTTCTTATATATATCAAAGATGGTTTCAGCATAGCTCTGAAGTGTCCCATTTTTTTTTTCCTTATTTGTCCTGTATTTTGGACCTGAATAGGGGTGTATATTTTTCTTGTTAAAAATCGGGGTTTTTTAAATAAAAACTCAACTTAAGAATTTCCTTGAATTTTTCTGTTTAGAATGGGCACCTGGTTCCATTCTGAAAGCAAACGTATTACATGTATATAGAGATAGAGAGTTCTAAAATATGATTGGTTGATTCGAAATCGAGGCTACCATGCCAGTCTTTAACCACCATATTGGATTGCGCAAAGCAGTTGCCGTTGTCACTGTATCTCATCTTCGTAAAATATTAAGCTTCTGTTCATATTGAAAAGAAAGGAGTAGATTCAGAATGTTCTTCAGCAAAGAAAAGAAAACAGAACAGTAAGGACAATTATGCAGTCATGTTTAGATTTATGAAACCATCTGGTAAAAGAGAAAACTTTGCATTTTGCAAATTGTGTAATTGTGGTTTTGCTAATTGTCATGGAGGCACCCATGACATAAAACAGCATGAAAAAGCTTATAAACATCAGCTTGCTGCACTGTCATCAACAACACAGCCTGAACTTATGTTTTTAAACCCAAAAGAATGTTGATGTAATTTGATCAGAACTTCATTCTACTAAATTTCTTTTAGAAATGAACCTTCCTCTCTCAGTTGCTAGTGCTGCTGGCAATTTATTTTGCACACTTTTTCCAGTCAGTAAAGTTGCAAAGGATTAATCATGTCCGAGAATGAGAACAGTTCAGAAAAAAAAAATCACACAAAATTCAGATCATCAATGAAAAATGGTACATTGGAATCAGTAATGATTGAAAAAACAAGGCGTGAAAAGGCTCCTATAAACAGCCTGTGTCTGACTGTGAGTGTGTTGCACTCTTGCACCTTCTGAATGGGCACCCAGGTGGAACAGGGTGCCCATTCAGAAGGTGCAAGAGTGCAACACATGCATCTCTGACATGAAATAATTAAGTAGGTTATTGTCCTACTTTACTGATGGTTGTAGATTTTGTAAATACTTACATATACATTAAAGTTTAAAAAAATCTGTATTTGTTCGTGAAAATTAGTACTTTTGCCATAAGCAGTCAGTATTTTTATTCTCTGGGTTGGCAGCTATGTTTTAATACTCTGGTATTAAAAAGAATAGTTGGACAGAAGAAACTTTTGGTGGATTCTTTTTAGTCAGTAGAGCATTATTTCCTTCAAGGGACTCTTGTTAGCATTAAACATGGTGTAACTCATATAAAAAAAGTTATATCATTTTCTAGTTTCCATATTAGGGCTGTTCCATTTAAACATACATGGTACCAAGGGAAGGCATTTTTTTAAAAATATAGGCCAGGGTACTTTGATTGAAAAAACTTCATACTAAAATGATAAGAAAATTTTAAATTGCATCTGTGGGTGAACACCCCACTGCCTTCCCTGGGTCCCATGTATGTTTTAATGGAACAGCCCTTATAATACTTGATGTGACAACATGCCTATCATAAGTTGGTCATGGTGACCTACATTTTGTACCTCATTCACTTTGAGTTTTTCATTTCAGTCAGATTTCCATGCACTTTGCTGTGCACTGTTTGCTGTACGGTCATGAAACTTTGTTTGGATATATTGGTGAGTACACAATACTCTCCAACACACGTGGGAATGGCAGTGCATTTATGTTCAGTGATCAAGTTTCTCTTGTAGTCTATCTTCTGAATAGATCAAAGTGTTGTCCATATGTAAAAATATGTTGTTTCTGTTTCAGTGTATCAGTGTTGAAGATGATATGGATGTCTCCCCACTGAACCTTGGAATGATTGCTGCCTATTACTATATCAACTACACCACAATTGGTAACTTGTTTAATTATTGTTTGATATTTCTCTTTATTTGGTAATTCTTGGTGCATGATTGTGTCTATATTATGTTTAGTTTTTATTCATGACAATAAATTGTAATGATCAGCTGGAGTCAAGATATTAGCTAATTTTTTGTACTTGGGTATAAAATTCTATTTTAAGATATTACACATGTAGACTACAAAGGACCTATAAATAGTTGTCAGGCTTCTAATAATAAAACCTGTTGACAATTTTGCGGTAATTTCTCATTGGCAGGTTGGGTCAGAATTAAGTTATTGCCCATTTGATGGGTTACACACATGAATAGGTATTTTGAAATATTAGATTGAGTGTTAAGATCTGTAATGTGGGGTAATAGACTCTTGAAAGTGTATATAAGGAGAGAACTGAGCAATTCATTCATTCCTATTTTGGATTCATTCCTATAGCTGATTTTTATTTCATATGTTGAAATCAGTCTACAGATGTATTTAATGTTGTGTTTATATAATTTGAGCAGAGACATTTGTTAGGATTGTTCATTGGAATTACAAGGTGCTCATTGGACTAGAACATTATTCTGGGACTGTTACAAATCATTCAAAAAAGTATTTCAGGACAATGCCATTGTGTTAATTTGAGGAACTGAAATTCATTCAGAACATTTGATCCGTTTGTACTTGAATAGAACTCTTTAGGATTATTTTGGATTCACTTCATAATACTGTAAGTTCCTCTCACATTTTCATTTATAGCTTTGATAGTTAAATTATTTGTTAAAGTTTTACAAAACTTGTTGGTTTTGCTTCTTGGATTAAGACCAAGGAGGCATAACATTATGCCTGACTTGATAAAGTTTGCGGAACCCTTTGAAATCACATTATATCTTCATTTGTCAGTTTGGTTTCCGGTAGATACTTTACAAGGAATTGAATTTCAGTGATATTTAGCATGCAGCTTTATATCAGAGCTTAATAGAGTTTGATTTCAAGCATTTTCTGTCAGAATAAAAAGGACATATAGTCCATAATTTCCTGTCCACCCCCTCCCCACCCTGGAACTTTGGTTTCTGAAACCTAACCTTCTCAAGGATTATTTGACATGCAACTCTATTTTCACAAGATATTTGAATGAATTACAATTTCCAGCATTCCACATCATCATTTACAAGACTTGTGCCCTAATTGTACATTCTCCAGACTTAAGTTTCTGCAACATAACTTGACCAGTGTTGTTGGATTTCAGTCAGATTTGGTATTTAATTTTATACTGATCAGCTCTCGAATTAGTTCCTTCCCTTGCTTTCAGTACCATCATTTACAGGAGTTACGCCTCGATTGCCATTCCTCTTACTTTGGTTTTTAAAAGTTAATTTTATCAGGTTTTTTTATTTCAACTTAATTTGTGATGCAACTTTGTGTAAGTGAGGCCTTGCATGAGTTCAGTTTTCAGCATTCCATGGCATCATGTAGAGGTGTTATGCCCTCTGATTATGTGTCCTTACTTTAGTTTATGTGACATAACTTGGCCATGTTTTTATGGATATCATCTACATCAGTATGCATCATCATATTAATGTGACCTTGAACGAGTTTATCTCCACCATTCAGTGACATCATTTACAAGAGTTATGGCCTCTGACTGCCTTCCTAATCTTGCTTTCCACAGGACAACTTATCAGGGTTTCACAGAACTGTATGTATGCCCTCTGATTGTCCTTCCTCCTGGCTGGTTTCTTTAGTATTTCTTTACTAAGGATTGTTGTATTGCACATTATCATATAGAGGGGTTATGACCCTGATTGCCTGTATTCCTTTTGATATCCAGCATTACACATTGTCATTTACAGGAGTTTTGACCCTGATTGCCTATATCCTTTTGATTCCAGCATTGCACATTATCATTAAGGAGAACTATGACCCTTGCTGCCTGTTTTCCTTATGATTTCCAGTATTACACAGTATCATTCATAAGAGTTATGGCCCTGATTGCCTGTATTCCTTTGATTTCCAGCATTACACATTATCATTCAGAAGACTTATGGCCCCTTTTTTTTGTATTCCTTTGATTTCCAGTATTACACAGTATCATTTAGAAGAGTTACAGCCCTTATTGCCTGTATTCATTTGCTTTCCAATATTACACAGTATTGTTTAGAAGAGTTATGGCCCCAATTGCCTACATTCCTTTGTTTTCCACAGCATAACTTTACCAAGGAATGTTGGAAATAACCAAAATTTTGTATACACCTTTCTATTGATGAGACCTTGAATAAGTTGAATTTCCATCATTAAACATCATTATTTAGAGGAACTAAGGCCACCAGAATGCCTCACTGTAGTTTTCCAAACAAGTTCCTCTGTCAAAGGCCTTGACGAGCTAATTGTAGTGATCAGGATCTTTTGCAATGTATCGATCATAAGGCCCAATCAAGCAAATTGCAGTGAGCAGGAGATTTTGTGATGACCCCATTGCTAACAGAACTGTTTTATCCAGTAAACAAT
The DNA here is from genome assembly GCA_016617855.1 of Megalonaias nervosa. Taxonomy (NCBI): domain Eukaryota; kingdom Metazoa; phylum Mollusca; class Bivalvia; order Unionida; family Unionidae; genus Megalonaias; species Megalonaias nervosa. The sequence continues at coordinate 59,913 of JAECUM010002626.1, forward strand.
GAACAGAAACTACTCAGTTTAAAGTTAATTGTCTTGCAGCCTTTGTAAAATTATCATACTCTGAGAAAATAATTTTAGTAGCTATACCAGGTATGTATATTTATGTATATGCTGATTCGTTATACTTTAATGTCCTTAAAGAATAAAGATAAAGAAAAGTACAAACCATCATGAGATAAAACAGTTAGCCATTGAAATACAAGATAATATTTACACATTATCATGTGCATACATTCAAGTGATACGTTAAAAGATATGCTCTATGTTCATCTTGTGTCATGCATCATGCACCTGTTAGCAATTGCATTCTTCTTAAAATTAACTGAACTAATTCCAACCAAAAGTGGCAGGCAACATCCTGGTCAGAAGGTCTCTCAGGTTGATGCAAATGATACCAGTCTGCTGTCAGATATGGCCACCATTACAAAAATAGACAAAACTTCTTATAAAAGGCTCAACAGAATTTGACTGAATTCTGACATTGTGTTTTGCATTAACCATTGCCGCTGTTACTAAAAATAGAAATACCTTTAATTGACATCTCAAAAACTGCTTAAAAGACTTTGACCGAATGTAATTGAAAGCATCCTGGTATAGAGACCTTTCAGATTTTGCAAATTATGCTGATCTGCCATCAAATATGGCCACAATAACAAAAAAAAGACCAAACATTTAAATGACTTCTCAGAAACCACTTTAGAGAATTCTACTAAATTTGATAGCAACCTGGCATAAATGGCTTTTAATTTCATGCAAATTATGATGATTTGCTTTTAAATGTGGCTGTTGTTACAAACAATAGAAAAACATCGAAAAAAACAACTACAAAAAAAATCCACTCAGCCAAATTTGGACAAAAAGCAACCTGGCATAAAATTGGTTTTCAGACTTTTACAGATGTTGCAGATATACCATAAAAATGGCTGGAGTTACTAAAACTGTAAAACGTTCAGCAACAGTTTCTCAAAACCAAACAGCAAGCTTTGACCAAATTTGTCACAGAGTGTCCTAGTCTAAAACCCTTTTAAATTTATACAAACATTGCCCATCAAATTTGGTGGCTGTTGCTAAAATTTAAAATTTTGTTCAGTAAAGTTGCTCAACAGAATTTGAGCAATTTGATCGGAAACACTATTGCCTAGAGGCCTTTCAGTATTGGACAAACGATGCACTTGTGTTATCAAATATGGATGAAGATACCACAAAAAAAAGAAATAGAGAAACCATGCAACAGTTAAATTTTTTTTATTCATAACATATTTGTTTAACAGCACTAGAAGAAAGTTTTGCAGAATGTGTCCTACAGACCCAGACTTTATTGGCCAACAGCTCTTGGCTTGGAGTAAGATGTCAGCAAGACCCCTCATGTCTTAGATATCCTGCAAATCTTACAGCACTGTTGTTCAGTTTGTCCACTTTCATGTAATCTTGAAGAATTTATAAGTTCTGTGCTTTATATTTTGTATTATTTGTAGGTGTTGTTTGTCGTCTGTAGATATTTTGTCATTGATCCTCACCTCACCATCTCTGTTTCAGAGTTGTTCAGTATGTCTCTAAATGCCAAGACCAAGATAAAGGGGCTGATAGAAATTGTATCCAATGCTGCAGAGTATGAAGATATTCCTATCCGTCATCATGAGGATTCCATTCTCAAACAGGCAAGACAGATCAATATTTTGTTGTCATTTACTTGTAATCATATACTGAAGATAAAGGCATAATCCCTACTGCTGTAATTGGGGTAATTATTGAATTATTCATTGGGGACACTTAGGGTTGTTCCAGTAAAATATGCATGGGTCCCAGGGAAGGCATTTTTAATATAGATGCATTTAGAAGTTTGTATTGCTTTCATATGAACTCTTTAGGTAATCTGAATGCCCTAGCATATATTTTTTAAACTGTGCCTTCCCTGGGTACCATGTTTGTTTAAACTGAATAGCCCTTAGAATGAATGCCAAAGTCTAAATGAAGAAGATGCAGATATCTTTTTTGCATCTATTTAAAAGCCAAGAATCTTATTCCCCCAGATATAATTATAATTGGGCTTTTCAGTGCTCTTAGAGACTGCTGTCAAACATGAAACTGTCTTCAGTTCATGATTAGGCACTTGAATTGATTATGGTAAGTCAGTCATGACATGGTGTATGCCATACTTGTCCATTGTGGATATATAGGATTACACCTCCTGTAGCATATTCATTTGAAAGTCCTCATCACCTCTATTGTACTTTATCAGGGTTTGTCCTTGGGCATATATTGAGAAGGAATAGTCCAATTAAGGTGATTCATTGCAGCATCCTTGGCCATACCAAATGCCCTGCCCATTTGTAGTTCAACCCAGGGTAACATATCATGAATCAGGTGATCCAACAACTGAAAGAGAATGAATGGTCTTTGTCTTTTGTCCCAACACTTGCAGAATAGCCTGAGGTGATGTATTTGGATTGAATGCAGCTGTATCCCAAGCTTGTCACTGATTTTAATTGCATCACAGCAGTGGCATCTATTGTTGGTAGAGTATTGGTAATGACCCATTTGAGATAATATCCAGATAGGCACTATCTCTCTCTCTCTCAGTAGAAACATTACTGCAGTTAACAAATGTATCGCTTACATGTTTCATTGATATTAACCTTACCAAGAGACCCACATGGACCTGGCCAACTAATTTATGTAAACTTATGAAAGCAAATTCATACATGTATTGAAACTCTGGAGAGAAAAAGAATACTTAGTTTCCACCCTGTGTGCTAATCCTAAAAAAAAAAAATAGGTATGTTTCTGGTTTCATGCTTTACAAAAAAATGGGTGAGTCAGTTGAAATGAGATTTATTTATGCTCATTTTCCCCTGTCCATTCACTGAAAGTGAATCATAGTTGCATAACCTAATTTTATTCAAGAAAAGATCTTGTCATTACTACTCGGGAGCATGATAGATGATAGGTAGGTATGCACTGTTTATATATTTGTTAAAATAATTTGCATTTGATATAACTTGTTGTTGATTGTTGTGGTTAATGAACAGCATGTAGTTATTATTGAATCATGATTTTTTTCTAGTAAGTGCATAAAATATTGGAAAAAATAGTAAGCATCTTAGTGAGCATGATCTCTAGTGCTGTTACCTATGAATGAAATAAAGTTAAATCTGGTCAGAACATTAAGAAAATGTGAAATTCTTTTTTTGTTTGTACATTTTTTCTTTCGTATTAATGGAAAGATGCTAGGGTTGGCATCTGGAAAATTGGATGAAATATTTTGATTAATAATGACATTCTTCATAGTATTATTACTCTTTATATTTTTATTGTTGTTGTTGTTGTTGTTGTTATTTTTCAGGAGAAAAGCACTTTCGGTTATTTTTCTTATTAGAAACTAAACATAAAAAATATAACTTGTGATTAATAACACCTAATTTATGAAAGGTTATAATGTATATTCACATAATATCTTAAAAACAAATAATATTTCAGCATGTTTAGCATCATGGTACGATTTTAAGGTAATGGTTCAGCATTGGTTTGTGTGTCTTGACTAATGAGAATAAAGCGTTTTACCAAAGGACATGATAGAGCAAAAATTCACTACTTTGTACTTAGGTGTTTTGCAAGCTAATATTTTATCTGTCATTCATCTGCTTGCAGTGTTGCATGTTACACTTCTGTTTTTTACTTTCGTAAGATTCAAATTACAAATAATTAAAATTAATCCCTAAGGAGTATTATTTTCCTACATGAACTTTTTTTTTTATTGTGGAAATTTATGAAACCTGTAAGCTGCATTTTGTTTTGTAAATCTTTAAAAAAATTTCAGTAGAGAGAACTCTGTATAACTTACACACCTGATTCTGAATAGTCATGTTTTAATAGGCAAACCAGCCAGTACAGTATTCTTGTATTATTTTGTAATAGTGGCCATATTTGATAGCAGATAGGGATCATTTTAACAGACTTTAAAGCTCTGTATGCCAGAATGCTTTCGAAGTTCTGTTGAGTTGTTTGTCACAAGAAGTTGTGTAAAGGATTTTTTGTTCTTTTAGTAATGGTTGTGACCTTTGATGGTGGATCAGCATCATCATTTGTAAAGACTTTAAAGATCTTCCTGCCAGAATGTTTTCTGTCAAGTTTGATAAAATTTTGTTGAGCAATTCTTGCAAAGAAGTTATTTAAGTTTTTCTATTTATGGTAATGGTGGTAATATTAAAATGGTGGATCACTATTAGTTGTTCAAACTTGAAAGCGCTTCATGCCAGGATATGTTCTGTTAGGTTTGGTCCATTTGAAAAAGATGTTGTTTAAAAATGTTGTTTTGTTTGTTTGGTTGGGGTTTTATTTATTCATTGTGACAAATTTGAATGCAGATCAGCATCACTCGTACAAAATTAAAAGGTGAGGTCCAGGATACTTCCTCTCAAATTTAATCAAATACTGTTCAAGGGTTTTTGAGAAGAAATCATTTAAAGGGTTTTTACTATCTGTATAATTTTAAAAATGATGGCCATATTTGATGGCAGATAACATAATTTGTACAAATTTGAAAGCCCTTTATGCCAGGTTGCTTTTTACAAAATTTAGTCAAACCGATTCAGTGGTGTTTGAGAAGTTTAGTACAGCAGTTGTTGATGGACACACAGTGGATAGTGCATAACAGAATAAAGACGTTAGCTTGTAATTCATATGTACTTTTTAACTTTCAGCTGTCCAGTCGACTGCCGAACAAGCTAAATAATCCAAAGTTCACAGATCCTCATGTGAAGACCAATCTCCTGCTACAGGCTCACTTGTCACGCATGCAACTTTCGGCAGAACTCCAGTCTGACACAGAGGAAATTCTCAGCAAGGTTATCACACTCTGCAGTTGCTTCATGTCACAAATTAGGAGTTACTGGCAACATTTTATGTCACTCTACAACATATTTATTTAACACATTAGTAGGCCATTTTATTATTTATTTAACACATTAGTAGGCCATTTTATTATTTATTTAACACATTAGTAGGCCATTTTATTATATACAACTGCTCATTCTATTTCCACTAAACACCTGCTGGTATTATATAACATAAAGTGATTTAAACCAACCTTCTAAGCCATTTGAACCGCTCTGGTGGCCTAAGTGGTTAGAGCATTCACCTCAGCTGTGGGAGGTCACAGGTTTGAACCCCGGCCAAGTCATACGAAAGATTTATTAAAATGGTACTAGCAGCTGCCTCACTTGGCACTCAGCATTTAGAGGTTAGTGTTAGGACTGGTTGGCCTGGTGTCAGGATAATGTGACTGGGTGGGACATCATTCTTCATGTCTGCAGCATCATGCCCCAATGCTAGACATCTCTGTAAACTGCAATACTGCAGACATCGTAGCAACATGACTGGAAAATTGTTAAAGCTACATTAAAAATCCAAATCACACACACAAATCTAAGCCATTGGATTGTTCTACAACTTTCTTTTATGTTATATGCATAATATAATGGTGATATTAAACAACATAGTGAAACGTGCAGATTTTGCCCTGGTAAATGTGCGATTTATATTTGTATTTTCTGTCTCTGCAGGCTATCCGACTGATCCAAGCATGTGTAGACGTGTTAAGTAGTAATGGTTGGCTCAGTCCAGCTCTGGCTGCTATGGAATTGGCCCAGATGGTCACACAGGCAATGTGGTCCAAGGACTCGTACCTCAAACAGCTGCCCCACTTTACAGCAGATATTATTAAGCGCTGTCAGGACAAGGTAAGTGGAACTGTTCTTGATGCTCACACAGACCATACGGCGATGATGATCACAGTGTGTTTGATTCAAATGCTTCCACCCCAAACAAAAAAAGATTCCCCTACTGTACACATGAATCATCAAATGCTGTTAGCAGAAACAAGTGGCACTTGCCCAGATGGCCTTACAGACCATTCAGTCCATGAGTCCTAAATTGAAAAGCTCCCCTCCCATTACACATGAAGTTTTTTAATACTTTCCTGAGAAGTCAAGTAGAACTGGCCCAGATTGTGACACAGGCAATGTGGTCCATGGACTTTTACCTCAAGCAGCTGCTGCTCTTTGGTCTAGTAATCCTGACAAGTCTTGGAAAGGTTGGTAGACCTCAAAATGGTTGCACAGGCAATTTGATCCAGTTGGTCACATAGGTGATGTCACCTACTTCACAGAGCAGCCTCCCTTTGGGCCCCAGATGTTCATATAGGCCATATGGTCCCAAACCTCTTGTCTTTTTAGTAGTGGAACTGGCTTTAGATGTTCAGCTAGGCCATATGGCCCCAAAACTCGTGTCTTATTAGTAGTGGATTTGGCTTACATGTTCAGCTAGACAATACGGTCCAAGAACTAATCTTATTAGTAATAGAACTGACGTAGATGTTCAGATGGCTATATAGTCCCAAAACCTCATGTCTCGCACATAGAATTAAAAAAGTACAGAAGTTTCAAAATCTTTATGGGGGAAGTTAAGTTAGCCTGGCAACACCATTTTGGTAACTTTTTGTCTCTGATCAAATTATGCTTTTGTAGCTGTATGATTTTCATTTTATTAATTTGCATTTCTAGCAAGGTACACTGACATTGATTCTTTCATGTAATTTTATTTCTAAGTAATTGAACTCAGTGTGGGGGTGGGGGTGTCAGAAGATAAAGTCTGCTTTGACTCTTTCTTTTCATGATCTTTTTTTTTTCTTCAATTTTATGTTGGCATGTTCCATTTCTGTAAACAAAATAGTTTTATTTTGACTTGGGAGAATTTTATGAGGTGGAAAGACTACAAAGCTACACTTTAATTTGATTTTTGGTTTGGTTGGTGAGTGGGGTCAATCTTGAACATATTTTTATATGTGGACTATTATTATATTCCAAATACAGACATTATAGCTTATATTTCAGCTGTAGAATCAGAATTAGAAAGAGTTAACCCATTACGTTAACTCCAAAAACTCTAAAATCTTTTCATCTGTCAGTGGATTTGTGAATAGGAAAATAGTCCAGGTAAATTTTCAGCATTAGAGAAAGGATATTGGGTGGATATATTTTTGTGCAGCCTTTTAAATTTTTGCTATCAATATTTCCAGATTGTTGTAAACTTGTGAATTGTATATTGTGAAGAGAATACATTTTCTTTCATTCCTATGTATGTGACACAGTTTGTTCATGTTAGAAGGCCATGTGGAATACACCTTTTCCATACAAGTTCACTCTGTGTCACTGCTATGACATCATGAACATTGCAATTTATTTTAATGCTTTTTTTTATATTGAAAAGACAACATTTGGCTGGCTTGTTACTAGTAATGCTTGTTTATCAAAAAATTTGTTGATTTGTAAATTTTCATTGCTCTTTCTAATGATGTAAAAACTTGTAGAAAATTCTCTGTATTTAGAATGCTATATTCATACTGATATACATACACAATCCTTTTTCCCCAATACTGTATATCGTATTGTGACTTGAGAAAAAGCAGTCCATGATATGTATTGTGGGAATGTAAAGTCCCACATCAAAGCATATGATGGTTTCTATTACACATTGGTGTGGGAAAATAAAGTTCTGCATCAAAAAGCGTGTGATGGTTTCTATTACTCATTTGAGGGGGAAGTAAAGTCCCACATCAAAGCATGTGATCTGTTCACATTGGTGTGGGAAAATAAAATTTTGCATACTACAGGTTTTTGTCTCACCTGTTAGCGAATAACAAGACAAAGATATCCCTTTTTGGTGCCAGTGACAACATCAGTATTAAGATATATGTTTAAGTTTTAATATAAAGGTAGTGGGTTTAAATCATAGAGGTGTTTTGGCGTGGGAGAACCATTTCTTACCCTGTCACGCTATTGTATTCCCAGAACATAGAGAGCATATTTGATGTAATGGAAATGGAGGATGAAGAACGCAATGATCTGCTGATGCTGACTGAAACCCAGATGGCTGATGTGGCCCGATTCTGTAACCGCTACCCCAACATCGAAATGTCGTTTGAGGTGCAGGACAAAGACAGTGTCCATAGGTATTGCTGCTGAATCTGCAGTTTTATTCATAAGCATAATTCATCATCATTGCCTTCATCATCATCATCATCATCATTTTCTTCATCACCTTTATCATCTTTTCATTCATCTTCCTTTTGTTCCAGAGTGAGTTGCATTGAGGTCAAAATACTGTCAGAAGGTAATCCAGACAGAAGACCAGTAGATACTGCAACACAGAATTACTTTCTTATATTATGTTTTGTAAGATAACAAAATATTGATAGTATTAGTGGTAGGGTTGATTGACTGTAGTTTTTTGTACGGAATTTCTGATATTGATTTATTATCAAGCCCATATTAGTGGGAAGTGAGTCACAGCAATCCCTTATCCAATATTGGCTGCCATGAACCATATTACAGGGTTTAATTTTTTTCATTTGCATATATGGTCAAGCCTGTCAGTAACAACCACCTGTTGGAAAAGGCAAAACTGGTACATAGGTTCACCTGTCAGAATTGGTTTTTTAACAAATACCTTGCACTGAAGAATAATCATAATAATAATAATATTACTATTATTATTATTATTATTGTTGTTGTTGTTGTTATTATTACATATCAAGATTGTTTTATATGCACTATTCAGCAAAATCATAAAATTTATGTAGATGTTGTCTATCAAATATATGTTCCATACAAAATTATTGTATTCTGCTCATTTTAATCCATACAATAAGCTAAACCATCAGTGACTTAAATTAATCACTGATCTTAGTTTGTTTTATTCACCATGACCAAACAATAATCTAACAACTAATTGGCTTCTTATATTTAGCTGTAAAACAGGACTGACTCTGGTTTGCCAGCTTGCATAAGTTTCATTTGGAAACAGCTGTTCATGCTTTAAAAATAATATATGGATTAGCTATTTCTCAACTTGGCCAAGATCAAAAGGCAGTCGGCTTATGTGAGAAGCCTGTGATGAACAGGAAATCAAAAGAAGCAATGTGTGGCTATTCTTTGTGACCCATGGATGGAACTTCACCTGCCTTTATAGAGAAGTTTGAAATATTGAATGACCACTGACCCTAAAGAAAAGGGTTGTAATTCACTAAACTGATACATGTGACTGCTTAAGAAGGGAGAAACCACTGCTTGGTTAGGGAACACTTGAACATTGTTAAAGGTATGTGACCATTACATACAGGACATTTACAGGAAATTGACCATGGGAAAATTGGAATGGCCATTGTTAAGAGGTGACTACTGAGTAAAGGTGACCATTAGGGCAGGTTTGACTGCAGTTCTTAAACACTTTGACAAATTCTCATCATACATGGCATGTACAATTATGAAACTACGACAAATTTATTCTGTGACATGCTTGATCACATCTTTGTTAGGTCAGGGACATGGTAATAGAAAATTGGCATTTAGGTTTTGGTTTTAAAGTTTTTCATTTGCTTACATTTCCTAAAGCCCTTCATGGATTTTCTTCATACTTTATATGAATCAATATGAAGCCAGTACATTTCATTCAGTGACATGCATGAACAATCTTTTTACCTTGGGGTCAAGTCACACTTTTTACAGTCATGCTCATCTATTAAAGTTTCTGCACAATAAATTTATTTCTTCACCACCTACCATTACCAAACTTTGCGGATGGCTTGCACATGGGGTAAGGAAGGATTATATCTATTTCCTGCTCACATGTTTTGGGAATTGTTACTGAAAGAAGGAAAATGTGCAACAACTTGATTTCTCCCCCATCCATAGTTACCACACTTTGTGGATGGCTCCCAATAGGGATAAGGAAGAATCCCATCAATTTTGGACTCAAAGAGATCCTGCTCAATAACTTATTCTCCATCATCTATAGTTCCCACACTTTGTTGATGGCTTGGTGTAAGGAAGAACACAATTGATTTTGGAGGTAAAAGATTAAAGGTCATGGTCATTGGTGACTGAAAGAAGAAAAATGGCTTCAACATCATAACTTGAGTTATTCATCATCTATGATTTCCTGACTTTGTGGATTTCTTGCATTTGGTTTAAGGAAGAAAACTGTTGGTTTTAGATTCTAAATGTAACAGATCAAATCACTGATTGAAATAAGAACATGGTTTCTGCACAAATAACATTAGTTTTACATAACAGAATTGGCTCAGACATTGTGGACGGTATGCACTTAGGGTAAGAAAGAAGCCAATCGGTTGGGGGTCAAAAGCTGATAGGTCAAGGTCACTATGAATGAAGAAAATCTGTGGTAAAATTTCAGTTGACTGCATTGAGGACTGTTAAACATAGTGTGGGTACATATTGTGCCATTCATGGAACTGTTGTTCAATTAAAAATACAGACTAAACAGTAGAACCATAAAATTGTCAAATAATAAACTGTCTGCCCAGTCATTTTGGGATGGGGGGGGGTGTACCATAGTTTTGTTTATTTGTGGTTGCAAAAGACTACAATTTTAAATATATAATGATCATCCTGTGAAGACAACCCTTTTAATATGCCATTTAAATTACCCACAGAATTTTGTTTTGTGCAGATGAATTCAGTATCCATCAGATGGATTGGTGATTAGGATGTTTCTTTTTAAGTCCAATGCATGATAGCTTGTTTTATTTTCTAACATTGGTCACACAAGTGTACCTTTTTATTTCTTCTTTTAATTTAAGATACAAAACTCATATATAGTGAAACCACAGTGGTTTGAGATTTATCTGTTGTTAGGTAACATATTTTAGCTCATCTCTACTCATCATTTAGACTAGGAAGTTTTTCTTTGTCTTTAATGTTCTGTATTGAATGTATATGATACATGAATGAGCAAATGTGACTGATTTCTATTTCAGTGGATCAGCTGTCAATGTAATTGTCTCCCTTGACAGAGAGGATGAAGTATCAGGACCAGTTGTTGCTCCGTTTTTCCCTCAGGTAAAACAAGCAAATTGATATATTTCTTTTTCACTTTCCCCAATTCATTTAATGAAAAAAGCAATCTTACATGTGTTTAGAAAGAACGTTATTGAGTACAGTGGAACCAGACTATAATGTGCATGGAATAAGGACATTTTTTAAATGGCAAACAACTTAGCTTAACCCATTTTTATTCTGAATATGCCTGCGGTCATAGTATCCCATTTTGTCCCAAATATGCCTACAGTCATAGTATCCCATGTTATCCTAAATACGCCTACAGTCATAATCTACATGTATATGTCTTGTCTCTGTAGAAACATATGTTATACATCACAAATAGTTGTGAACTTTAACACCAGGCTAGAAAATGGTTAAAGCACACCTGCACAGTGAGATTTTACAAAAATGTGGTTTGGAAAAGTACTTGCTTGCTTGAAAATCAATCTATGGAATACCAGACGACATATCGGATGTAAACTTGGATGTTGGCAGGGAGGGTATTCGCATTGAATTTGATAATTTAGATGATTCCAATAATATTGATGAAATTAAATAATGGGTTAGAATTGCATGAAGTTGGCAGAAGAGACAACACATGGCTTCTTGCACTGCTCAAGAGTGATTCGGATAATGAAGTGAACTTTAAGGCTTCCAAGAGGAATGGCTTGGGTTAATTGTTCACCTTGGTTGTAGCCATGATTTATTTGAGAAGTTTTGTTGTCCAATTTTAGCAAACTTTTGAACTAAAAGTGCTAGAAACTGCCAAGTTTGGATAAAAGTACTGGAAATTGAATTGTCACCTTTTTGTTCACTTAATATTAGGAGCATTTCATACATATTCATTAACACAAGATTAACTGAACATCATGGTAGTTTTCTAATCAATGTTTCTTTTCTTCTTTCAAGTCATATTTCAAAATGTAGTTGTGAGCATGTACATTGGTAAATGATAACAAAACACATATGAATTGCAATTTTATTACCTTTACAGAGATGCATAGTTGTATATACTCAAACTAAGAAATACCAATGTTTCAACAATTTTAGTAAATATGGTGAAGGTCATCATAATTTTTGCTGCTGCTGCTGTAAGATATTCTTTTTTACCACAATGTATTTTGAATTGCTTCTCAGGAATCAGATGCTGCACTTGAAATTGGTAAACAAGATAAAATGGGTTTAACATATAATTAGGATATGTGTCAATTTAAATCTGTTTTAATGAGAGAATTCTTGTGGTCACTTGGGGTTCTGTAGAAATAGGTTGGCCTGCAGGACAGTCTTAAGTGCTGTCGGTTCAGTACACATGTTCTTGTACAAATGATAACCAGTCTGTCATAGAGCCCTGATGTTTACAATTCACAGACATGAAATAAATGAAAACCATTGTTTGCACATAGTGTTTATGAAGAGAATGACACTAAGAACCCAATCACATCAGTATTAAGGGTAATGAGAGAGCAGATTAACAGCCAAAGCTGGCCTGCAGTTGCCCATTTCTGAATGGATGATACATTATATATACATGGCAAATTATGTGGAATGAAAACTTCACAAACAGGCTTTGAAACATCCAACCCACTGCAGCCTTTGAAACATCCAATCCAGCAAGCTTTGAAACATCAAGCCCAGTGCATACTTTGAAATATCCAGTGCACTGCAGGCTCTGAAATATCAAGCTTTGAAATATCAACCCACTGCAGGTTTTGAAATATCCAACCCACTGCAGGTTTTGAAACATCAAGCTCATCAAATTTTGAAACAACGAACCCAGTGCAGGTTTTGAAATGTCCAACCTAATGCAGACTTTGAAAAATCCAACCCAGTGTGCAGGCTTTAAAACATCCAACCCATTACAGGCATCCAACCCAAGTGCAAACATCCAGCCCCGTGCAGGCTTTGAAACATCCAACCCCATGTGAACATTCAGCCTAGTACAGTCTTTGCAACATCCAACCCAGTGCAAACATCCAACATAGTACAGGTTCAAGGATGTAGCATAGACTTGATGTTCTACCCTACATGTCATACAAGGCAGCTGATAGAATTGGCACCATGGTGGTTCAGTGGTTAGTTTGCCAGACTCTCAACCAAAAGGATGCATTTTTTTAAATCCTTCTACAGATTAACCCTGGTCAGTTACTGTGAGGTACACTTGAGCAATACACTTTTCTCCTACTGCCTTGCCAATAACCTCCTTGTGTTGTTTTTTTGTAAAACACCAAACCAAACCAACTGAAAGATGCCATTGGAGAGTGGCATCATTCATATTAGGGGTACAATGATATACGGGTATCTAACGGTTTGCTGTTCTGGCAATACAAACAGCAAAACGGTTTTCTGTACTGCATTTTTTTTCTGGGATGGGGGTGGTCTTGATTTCATCATACAAATCTCTGTATACCACACAATTTTTCCAATTTGATTCAAGAATCATATTTTCTTTTTTTCCAAGATGTATGCTGAGCATGAGATTGCAAGAGAATGTAAAACAAAATGCACAGTACCATTATTCGGGCAAAGTTTAAATGGGGGATGGCAAGTCAAGACCAGGGGATATTTTTCCAGTTATAAATATTAATTTATAAACTTTATGTTGCCTCAGATATGTATGTCCTGTTTGTAATGACACTAACTGACATTACTCAAAAGTCCATGTTCATAACTGTAAAATTCCTCTAAAATAATTTTTGTATCCAATACCTGGACTGTACATACAATAAAGCATGCAACATCTACTGTTATAATTGATATTTTAGCTTCAAAGAATAAAAAGAGAGCAAAACATTTAAACAGTGGCCACATCTGATGTTTTCTGTGTGAAATACATGGTCAGTCAGATTAAAGTGCTTACGTCACGTTAACTTCCTTTTCTTGTCTCCAAATATCAATTAACGTCAACTCATTTTTTATGTTAGTTGACAGGCATGGAGACCTGAATTTTAATTTTCAAAAATGGATTTTGAAATGATTCCCAACAAAAAAGCAAAAAGTGCAGTGTGGGAATTTTAAAACAGACTAGAAATGGGAGTGAGTTTTTTATTTGCTGATAATTTGTTTGCTTTCAGGTGTTTGTAGACTCGTTTCTTTTAAATGTTAATTTTATATGTTCATTTGATGACCATTTGAAGTCTTACAAGGTAGCATCACTTAGATGTATTTTTCAAGTAGTAAGTGTTATAGTAATTATTTTATTACTTTCATTAGGTGTTACTTTATTGCAATACATATTGCAATATGGGTTTGGTATATCATAATATATTACAATATGGGTTTTGGGTATATTGTTGTACCCCTAATTCATGTAGAAAAAAATAACAAAGATATTAGATGGAATTGTATTGGTCACATATAAGAGCATGCAGACCTGAAGGGTGAACCATGACTTGAGTTTGTACCATGGCAGTTTTCTTTAACAGAGGAGCACATCTTGAAAAGTTTATGAACTTAAAAGACTGCAAGAAAGGAAATTTTATGATGTCAACTCTAGATTGCAAGAAATTTTTTATGTCAACTCAATCAAGCAGCTTTTTTTATAATATTCTTCTTGAAAAAAATCTTTGACTTACAAAAAAATGTTTTTTAATAAAAATAATTGATACTATATTAAAAGGACTTGACCTTATTAACCTTTATGTTCAGTCTTTAATACTTTTTACAGAACTTTGATCTTGTAAGAGAAAATGCTTTAATTTGTAAGAGTTTATCTTCCTAAAGCTTGTCGATATTTTGGAAAGTATATTTTTACAGCCTTTTTAAGATCATTGCTTTTTATCATGAAGGACTATATATTTAACTTTATTTGTTATGGTTCGTCTTTCTCGTTTTTTACAACTTTACCCTTTATAATTTAGAACTTTGCTTTAGTCAGCACTATATAGCAGGCTTGTACTGAGATACTATTATATCAAATAATGTGGGTGAGTCTACCATGCACTTATGCCTATACCACTAATTTTGTTGCATCATTTCTTGGTGATGTGTGCATGGTCGAGATGGTATAGGGGTTGGTGCTTACAAGCAAGGTAGTGGGTGCCACAACCCTAATCTTGGTTGAGCACAAATAAAATTATCTAACCAGTATGATAATATTTTATATATTTGTGTTTAAAGATTCTGTTGATGTTATAAAGCATTCTTCTGTAGGATCCAGGGATAGCACTTTTTGCCCTTTTTGGTGTTTATTTGTAACTTGTATACACATTATGTCATATTTAGTGGATCATGAAATCAGCCATAATAACAGCTGGCTTAATAATCATAATTCACTGCCGACTACAAAATTCCATTTGTGACAAATGAAGTGGTGAAGAGTTGAAACTTTTCTTGTCTCCATGGTTTACTCTAACAGCTGACTTAATAATTTGCTTCAGACTGCAGAATTCTATCTGTGACAAATGAAGTGGTGAAGAGTTGAAACTTTTCTTGTCTCCATGTGTGTGTGTGTGTGAGATTTGGATTTTTAACTTAGCTTTAACAATTTTTCAGTCATATCGCTACGATGTCTGCAGTGTGGCAGTTTATAATGACGTCTAGCACTGGGGCATCATGCTGCAGACATGTAGCATGATGCCCCACCCAGTCACATTATCCTGACACCAGGCCGACCAGTCCTAACACTAACTTCTTAATGCTGAGCTCCAAGCGAGGCAGCTGTTAGTACCATTTTTGTAAGTCTTTGGTATGACTCGGCCGGGGGTTGAACCCACAACCTCCAGCATCTGAGACAGATGCTCTAACCACTAGACCACTGGAGCGGTCTCTTGTCTCCATCGTTTACTCTTATAAGAAAACTATATAAAAGGAAAACATTTTTAAAATATAAGGTTAGACTTGATAAATGGGTTGTACTGTTGCGAAAATTCAAAACATTTCTCTTTCTTATCCTTTATCATTCGTCTCTTGCAGAAACGTGAGGAGGGTTGGTGGGTAGTGATTGGTGACAGTAAGAACAACTCCCTTTTGTCTATTAAGAGGCTAACCCTGCAGCAGAAGGCAAAGGTCAAACTAGATTTTGTTGCCCCAGCCCCAGGGCACTACAGCTATACCATCTTCTTCATGAGTGACGCATACATGGGCTGTGATCAGGAGTACAAGTTTAGCATAGATGTCAAGGAAGGAGCAGGCAGCAGTGAGGACAGTGAAAGTGACAGTGATTAAACTGTTGCACCATATAAAGAATAGACATCCGCATGACAAGAAAGAATAGACCATTATGTGGCAGTGTTGAATTGTAATGTGACAGTGATAGCTTATAAAGTAACAATAACAGTGAAAAATGACCATTTAGATGGTCACACCATTAGAGTGAATATATTGTCATGTGATTTGAATGAATAGATCATTATGTTGCACTTGTAAATTGTCATGTGATAGTAACTGACAAGTTGTGCAGTTATTGAATAATGGCTGTAAAATTTTGAAGCAGGATTGGATTCTTTTTATACAAAAAATTGAGTTGATAATTTGTGACAAGAATAAGTGTAGAAGATTATTAATTTCATTTCACAGTAGGATATAAATACATACAGCTGATATCCTTATCTTAATTTGGAGAGACATTGTAATGAGAGTAGTACACTTGCATGCTTGCTTGTGTGTAGAATTATGAATAGCATTTAGACACATCATGTGGCAAGAGGGATAAGACTGACATTGCTGTTTCCATTTACCATCACAAGTCTCATTGTGAACTCCAGTTACTCTTGGGAGTCCCAGTGTTTGGTCTCAGTTACTATCAGGAGTCCCATTGTTAATGCCAATCACTGTTAGGAGTCTTATTTACTATCAAGAATCAAAAGTTTTAATCCCTATCACCATTAAGAGTCTTGTTTACTCTCAAGAGTCACAATTTTTAATCCCAGTTACCATCAAGCATTTCATTTCCTCTCAGAGGTCAGTGTTAACTCCTCACTATCAAAAGTTGCAACATAATTCATATTGCTGTAAGGAGTCACAATATTGGGATCATGTTTTTTTGGAATCGACATTCACTGAATCCCAAGGGATCATTGAAGTCCAAGCTTGAAGGGTCCAATAGATGAGCATCTAGCAAGAGAGCTATCTGTTGAGAAATAATGACTTGAGCAAATTTTTCAGTAAACTATGTCAGATCTGAGGAATAAAGCAACTTGGAGATATTTGACAGGTAAATATTATGTGAATTACTCCAATTTTAAACATATTTTGATTTATATGCGAATGTGAACCATTATTACTATCATTTTGAATAAATGAGATACAAGAGAACATGTCTTATTTCTCTGTTGTTAAAATTTATTTTTTCTGTGACCTGAGAACTTACAAGGATTTTGTTTTCATTCAATTCACACATGATGTGGAACACTGCATTTTGTTTTTGGTGCAGCCCAAAAAAGAATATGTATAACAATACACCAGGGCATGAATGTGTTGTGAAATCTGATACTGGCATATGAATATGGCTACATTGATACATCATGTCAAATAATGCTGTGCACACATGTTTATGTAAGAATGGTAATTCCAGCTGCCATTAGGGGTCACACGTATCTAGTTTCTTTGCAATGTCACAATGTAACTTTTATTAGAATTAAGACTCACAGTAAGGTTCCAAGTACAGTAGTGGTTTAAAATATTTAAGATGTATTCAGAAGCTGGTCATCTTTAAAGTAATATTCAGGTATATTGAAGTATCTCCCATATAACACCTGTCAGCATTTTCATACACCTGCCATATGATGGTATTTTGTGTTGTCCATCAATCAGTCTTGTAGTGATTTTTCAGTTCTCTACAATCTACCATGATAGCTCACACAGGGAATAATGAAGAACCCTATCACTGTTTTAGTCAAAAGCTCAAAGGTCAAGGTCATGATAACTCGAAGAGCAATTGCTTCACAGACTGTAACTGAGTTTCACACACCCTACAGTTACCATGTTTTGTGGATTGCTTACACTTGGGTTTTCAATTTCATGGTCAAGGTCACTGTAACATTAGTTTTACTTAACATACCTGGACCAAACATTGCGAATGGCTTGCTGCTGGGGCAAGGTGGATGGCAGTTGATTTGGGGTCAAAATATCAAAGGCCAGGATTACTGCGACATGAAGGAAAATGATTTACGTACAATAACGTTAGTTATACGTAACAAATTTGAACCAAACTGTGGATGCCTGACACTTGTGGGTAGGAAAAAAGCCTATTGATATGGTGTCCAAAAGTTCAATACTTTGAGACTGAATGTTCATAAAGTTATGCATATAATGGATAATTAAATAAGGGGTAGGCATATAAAGAGACATTCACAGTACTGTTTTTTATACGATATATTGGGGGTGATCTGATGTAATTGTTTCTTCTTGGAATTTGTTAACCAGTCATAATACCTTAGGAGAACTACCACTACCACGCAAATCCAGCTCTCCCAGATACTACCTTTAGCTCAAGGGAGCTAAAAGTTGTCTGCCAACCTATTTGCCAGTCGGGCATAGTGATCTACCCTTACATATAAGACTTGGCGGCACAGTGTAAGAATATCCCAGTTATTATTTCCGCTTGTGCCAAGAAGCACGCTCTCATCACAAAGACCTCGCAAAAGCCAGAAGCTATGTGCAAGTCTCTAGTGCTCATATAATTAACTCCTATATATGTGTAATTCCTTTACAAGCGGTACATATTGGCAAGTTCCTATCCAAGGCTTTCGTAGCATCCAGGTGCCAACTTTGTATTTACTTGTACAAACAGTCACTGGGCCTTTTTCCCTACAAGTATTGTCTCATAATGGATTTTGTCAAACCTATTGTGCAAGTCTCTATAGCGGTGCCTCAGTTCCCATTTATGCGAAGGTTTTTTGTGTGTAATGTAGACACCGGTACATTTCTGTATTCCATTCTGGTTGGGCAAGTACAGGTCAGAGCTCTATACATGGTTTATTCAGTCACCTCCTGTGCATGCATATTTCTATAGGCAACACAGTTGAGTCATGTTTATATACATAAACATTTAATCATACTTATCGAGCACTTAGTCATTCGCACATGTAGCCTATGTGACTTCATAAGTTAGGTTCAGGCTACATTATTTACATGTGTGCATGTCTTTATGCTCTGAAGAACTCCTTATATATGTATAATTCCGTCCTTTCTTGTATATAAAGGTGAGTTCTTTTACCATGGTATTTTTAACCTTGGAACACCATGCTTCAATGATTCTACCTATACAGGCCGTCCTTGACCTTACCTACAGGTAAGCATTGTAATTGAAATTGTCTGCTATCACTTTTTCCAGGTAACCATCATTTGGTACAGCTATGCGCCCACAGGGTATTCAAACATCACGTGTAGGCACACAGGTTTATAAACCAGTGGTATTGTCATTGGATTTTGCCTGTATGCTTCCTTGCTTTATTAGACATATCAATTTCTGGGTCACCGTTTTAATGATTTAACTTTGCACAGGCATTGCATTCTAAGACAGGTGCAGGACTACAGCTTTATCCATTTGGCTCTATTTTGTCATACAGATTAGAACTATGGGCAGGGTGCAAACAACATGCAGCTCAGACTGGAGACATCAGCAGTCTGCATGCTGATTTTTTCCTCAGGGTGAATCTTTATGGGAACAAGGGAGACAATTCAACATAACCTTTAGCCAAAAAGACCAGACATTGACACGCTCGGAAACAGCTCCAGCACCCAAGTCACCACCACAGGAATCGTCATTTTTAGAATTTCCCATACCTTGCATCCTGAGGGTCCAACCTGATTCCTCCTACAGAATGGACAGAGCCAAGTTCCCTCTCATTCGGCAGACATACGGACAGGTTACATGGATCAAATATACCATAACCCATACCAACTGATGATCCTAATGATACCCTCCTCATGCTGAGTCCTATTTCTATTGCGACCAGCCTAGGCTATATACTAAGGATCACAAAGGGCCAAACATCATTATTACAGACTCAATCAATAACAGCCCAGGCCTCCAGTACATTGAACGCAACTTTTGCAGACATGAGCAGGGACCATTGTAACTCGTACCACCTAGTGAACTCATTCGGCATGATACCATGAGTAGATTCTCACACCTCAACAGATGTCGTGTCGCAATTTCTCTACACTAGGCCACGAGAAGAGCCCATTTCCTCCACAACTGTCTTGAAGTCATGGTTTCTAATTCAGGGTGTTCTACAAGTTTATTGAACGACAGACCTTGTCCCTCTTGCCAGACAAGTCTTATATGTTACAGGGGACCATAGCCTCTCTTCACAGAACCATGATGATGTTGCTTGTTATTCCAGTACTATCGTCTATTCTACCTTACACAAGGGCACGGGAAGATTCTGCCTTCCGAACCTCCATTGAGTACATTTTTTACCCCAGGAGCTTTGTTATCCTCCTTTGACTCCATCAACAACGTGCACCAGCGCTCCAGCATCTGTTGCTCTTATGACAAAAGGAAGGTTCTGACTTTAGTTACATTTGCAGTCTGGGAGAGTTGCATTCTTTTGGGGAATCAACAAAAGGACCCAAGGGCCACTCGTACGACATGATCTTCTGAAAGCTGTCCTATTGAAGCTCCAACAATTGCATAACGTGTGGATATAGCATCGAGAGGATTCTGTTGTTTGTTCCACACCTTTTTCTTCGTCCCAACGGCAAACAACTCTCAACCTCTGGTCATTGGCCTAAGCACCCTCAATCCATTTACCCATGCCCCTTGGTTCCCACTGGAAATACCACAGTGCATTTTGAACAATATCCATGAGGGAGACTTTGCCATCACTGCTGGTTTAGACAGTACATACATTCATGTCTCTATTCATAAGGCTTCCAGGACATTCCTGCGATCCACCTACAACATTGTCTATCAATTCAGGGCACCCCATTGAGGCTGTACATTGGCCCCAGGGTCTTCCCTCGTCTGACGAATCGAGTAATGGTCTATGTCCAGACCATTTCTATGGTGGCAACATCAAGTTACCTGGATAACATCCTGCAGCAATATTGGCAAGTTAGCTTTAACTAGTCATGATAGCACTTGTTACCAATCTGGATTTCTCAACAAGGAGAAATCCTACTAAAGTATGGACTTCAATACACAGGCACCATTTTATCTCCCTCAGAATCGGGCATTGAAACGACCCATGATAACACCTTACTTTCAAGGAATTCTATCCACATGGGATGACTCAATGTGACAGCAGACACCATGGTCCTAGGTTGCCTTCTACTGCATTGCTACTGTTTATTTCTGCAGGAATGGAGTCCTCATTTTTGTCCACTGGACCATCCCCTCAAAATCTGCACCCAGCTGAGGCGCCATCAGCAGAATTGGGAGCAACATAACATGGCTCACTGTGGGTATGCATCTATGCATCCACCCACTTGAGATTACAGCCTGTACCCATGCAAATATGAAAAGCTGGGGAGCAGCCCACTACCATAATTTCAGGATGTCAGCGGTACATGCTTTCCCCAGGAACATATTTGTATCAGTAATTCTGGAATGGATGGCCATTGTGAAAGCCTTTCATTGTGGGCAAGAATATTTAGATGGCAAGAGTGTTCTCATTCTGTCTGACAGCTTTACAATGGTGACTTATGTAAACAACAAGTATTATCTCAATCTTACAATGGTGATTTATCTTCAACAACAAGGACGACCTCAGTCCCCAGATCTTTGCATCATGGTGTGGGACTTTTTCATAAACAAGGAGGAACTCTACAGTGGCGATTTATCTTCAACAAGGAGGACCCCAGTCCCCAGACCGTTGCATCATGGAGTGGGATTTATCTCAAACGATGAGGAGGAACTCAGTCCTGCAATGGTGATTTATCTTCAACAAGGAGGACCAAAGTCCTCAGGCCTTTGTGTCATGGTGTGGGACTGTTTGAAGTGGGTGTTGTAATCAACAAACAATACAGATTCACCATATGCCATGGACTCCTCAATGTACTGACTGACCCTTTGTCATGAAACATTCAACTAGTACAGAAGGAATGGTGTCTCCATCCCTTGGCTCTCACTCAGATCTGTACCTCATGGGACCAACCATTGGTGGGCCTGTTTGCGACAATGGGGAAAGCTAAAACTCCATCCTTTGTCTCTCCCGTCCCAGACACAACAACTTGGGCAGTGGATGTCCTATCATTGGATTTGACAAACCTGATCTCATACACCAACCCCCACGTCTGATTCCAAAGTGATATAGAAAGCAAGGGAATCAGCCTCATCCTCATCGCACCACTCCATTGGGAGGAGTTGTGGATTAACTACCTCACTAACCTTGCTTCAGAAACCCTGCAGAATTTAGGTTTTCCTTCATCTGCTCATATAACCACAATGGAAGTTGTTTCACCCTTGTCCATAGCCCCAAACCTGCACGTCTGGACCATCTCAAACAGACCCTCAGAATTAAACATTTTCGCAATCAGTCATGGAGAGAATCTCTCAAGCATGACGGTCCTCTACTTCAAAAGCATATGAAATCAATTGCACAGTTTCACCCAGTAGTGCACAAACAAACATATCTTACCTGTCCAGCCATCAATACCATAGAT
Organism: Megalonaias nervosa; assembly: GCA_016617855.1. Taxonomy (NCBI): domain Eukaryota; kingdom Metazoa; phylum Mollusca; class Bivalvia; order Unionida; family Unionidae; genus Megalonaias; species Megalonaias nervosa. Next base: position 82,361 of record JAECUM010002626.1, read on the forward strand.
AGTTAACTTCTTCCTCTGGCTCATTGAAGAGAGTAGGTTAACGCCGAGTACACTCCAAGGTTAACTCACCACAATCGCCGACACCTTTCATCATCATCAGAGAGAGAATATCAGACAAATCCAGGACTTACCCAACCTTTTCACCAAATTTGTGTATACATGGTCAGAAATATTAACCCTAGGCCCAAAACGGAACCTATTTTGCGTATTAATCTGCCTGGATAAGACACCTTCTGAACAATTTTCAGTGGCATCTCGGGCACTCCTTTTGATACAAGTCCTGCTTCCTCATGACATTAGCAACTGCAGGCAGAATTGTTGAAATACATGCCCTATCAGCAGACCTGATTTACATGCAACCGTCCCTCTTCCATGGGTAGCTAAACTTTTGTCATGAACCCTCTGTCTCATCTGAACACATCAACTAAAGGCCACCTACAAGACCCAGTCCAGGCTTTCAGGTGATTCATTAATACAGATTTTTGTTGCATTGAGGGCGATCACGCCTCTTTCTACTTCTCGTGAAAGGACAGGAATATTGATTGGAACAAAATATAACATTCTGGAGTAAAGGGGTTATTCACTCAGGATATAGGGAAATAACTCCAGTTCAATGAACTTATACGCACTTTTAGCTCAAGAGGTTCGAGCAGCTGCCACCAACCTAGCATCAGACTGGAACTGTTCGCTAACCGACATCAATCAGACTGGAATGGAGATCAGAGTCCACATTCTCTGCCTTTATCTCCAAGATCTGTCATCAGAGAGAGGCCAATTCGATCTGGCAGGACCTATATCTGCAGCTCAACATGTCTCCGTTGTAGATTGATCGACAGCTTCCTAAGATATGGCTTCATGACTTCCACTGGATTTGTGAAGGGAAATTTTTTCCCTTTTGAAGCTGTGCCCTGACAGATGGAGTCTCCTCCAATCGGATTACCTAGAAGCTGTCTCAATACCTTAGGGGACCGGAGATGGTATCTCTGGGGTAAGGGGATGTACCTCCCTCCACCTCTTACCTATTCTCTTAAGGCATTTTGATTGGATAACATATTCGAAGAAGAAACAAATGTTTCCTAGAAAAATGTTTCTTTGAAAATACTTACCCAATCATAATACACATTCATCCTCCCAGCCTCCCCACAATTACATCCATAGGGAGTGTGCCCTTGACACCAATAATAACTGGGATATTCTTACACTGTGCCGCCAAGTCTTATATGTAAAGGGAGATCACTCTGCCTAACCGCCAAATAGGTCAGCAGACAACTTTTAGCTCCCTTTGGCTAAAAGCAGCATCTGTGAGGGCCAGATTTGTGAGGTAGTGGTAGTTCTCCTAAGGTATTATGACTCTTTAAGTATTTTTGAAGAAACATAATCTACTAGGAAACATTGGTTTCTCTCACCAAGTAAACTGATTACTGTAGAGTGCATATTCAGTACTGGCAAATATAGAAATGTAAAAGAAGGTATCTGAATTGGTAGAATTGTCATTGTAAAGATATATTCATGTCTTTGTCAAGGTACCATGTATACTGGTTTTTCTCACCCATGTGACAGAGGAATCTAGCTGTTTTGCTAACCTTACTTTTTTTGTCTCAGTCCAGTCATCTCATACCAGTCATCTCAGTCAAGGTGTCCACACGCTAGGGACTACTTTTAAAAAATAAACTTTTGTTGTCTTCTGCTATGCCTGAAGTAGTTGTTCTAAATTCAAACAACAACAACAACAACAACAAACAAATATATAACAAAACAACATAGTAACTTAAGGACTCTCCATTTTTGAGAAAACACCATACAAAACATTTCTCGAGAGACAGACACATAATACACACACGATGTTGAGCTTTTGGTATTACGATAGTTCGTTCCACACAGCATAGTCTGTTTTATCCTATCTGCAGGCCTAACTCAGTACATTTTCAGGTCAGTGTCATTAAATGTAGCTAAAGCTACCTAACTAGTTTTAAATACTTCGTGTGAAACAAATTATATACTGTTAGCTACATTTAATGACGCTGACCTGAAAATTGACTGTGCTACAGATAGGATAAAATTCTCAATGCTGTGTGAAATGTACCATGACAGAAAACACTGATCTATGCACATAGCCTATAGACCTATACACTTCATAGTCTTCCAACACTCTTAACTACAGAAAACTTGGTAACAGCCAGAAATGTGTTATGTCAAACATGCTTTATTCTATTTTTGTTAAGCATCTCCATTGCGCCCCAGTTGAATCAAAAATATACCTAATATATTAAATGACAAATAATGCACTTACCAGCCAGAAGGAATCATTTATCCGTCAACACATTAATCCATAAGCAAACTTCACTGTAACGCTTGCCATATTTCCAAGACAGAAAAATAAATTTTCAAAGAATCCGTGAACTTGAAAGTTTAGCACATGGTTATCCGTTGGGGTCCGTATTTAGAGGGTCTTTTATACATGGAGGCACTTTTACAATCAATATTAATTACAACACAAGTATGTCACAAACAGTTTCACCTCCTCTAAAGAAAAGGAGAGTTATATATGAGAGTGACATGGATCTCTAATTACCCGTGAATAACCCAAGAACGGACACTCATGCTACATGTATTTACACTCAAACTGAGCTGTGGGCTGAGTACAGTTTCATTATGTACAATATAATTTTCTAAATTGGAACTAATGAAAATGAAACATTTTCTTGTAATAAATATTAGCTATTTATTGTTAATTTCATATAACATCCATATATTAAATGTGATAATACCTAAAAACTATGCAACGTTTAATGTTGTTATTTTGTTTTGACTCGCGCATAAAAACTGTGTACTTCGGATGACACATCGCGCCACAGTCCTCATTAACATACTTGTATTAATGCACCGCATGTAAACATTGGTGCGTGAACTATATTGCACAAGGGAGGAGTTCTTTCTTACTTTAAAGGATAATATTGGGTGAGAAAAATAATCTACGTTGGGGTTTGGACCGAGACAAGGAAATCCCAGTCACGGGGTTACATTATATGTCTCCCCACGAGGCAAGCCTCGTGGGGAGACAAATAATGTAACCCCACGACTCGGCAAGCCTCATGGGGAGACAAATAATGTAACCCCGCAACTGGGATTTCCTTGTCTCAGTCCAAACCCCAACATAGATTCTATATATCCCATCCAACTGCAAACTACACAGACCCAGATCTGATGTTAAATAATGTGCCAGAAGATCTATGTAGAGTGTTAGGAGTATATGTATTCACTAGAACAAACAATTTAGACCATGCTTTGCCAGCACATGATGCAACAACAGATTAGTGTTACGAGTCTCTGCTCTTACAAAAGTAACAGAAAAGAGTGAAGACAACAAACTTTGTAAAATTAAATAATTTATTTCCCTAGAATACTAAGTGAAAAATGAAAACAAAAAGAACTTACAGTTTTACGAATCCAAGAATTAAAAAATATAAGTCCTATTATTAAAAAGTCCTGAATGAATCCAAGTTTGAGTCTCAATGAAATCCAAAATGGAAGGCGATGACGTCTCTTGTAGTCTGCGAAGTACTGTTGTGTCAACAGTTCCTTGTGGAATCACAGAAAATATTATCCCAGTTTTGAATTCCATATAAATTCCAGTGAATGCCTTGTTCAAGAATTTTGTAGGAGCACTTATGTATTTTCAGGGAAAAGAATCACTTTAAATTCAATAAAATAAAATTTCAACTCAAACTGGTACAACATAACTTAACATGTCATTGTTTGGAGCCTGACTGCCTTACCTCTATCAAGGCAACAGTTATACACTAATTTAAGACTCAAAACAGATTCCCAGATGAGGGTCAATCTTCTAGAAAAAGTAGAAGTTTGTAACATTAAACACGTTTTATATCACGTACTCCAGGTATGACCTTGACTTAACTTAATAATTCTTACTATGAGAAAGAATTAAAAAATTTAAAAACAAAAGATGTTTACCAAAACTGTTATTGACTGAATCAAGTTCAGAAACTAGATACAACGTTTCTATTATTAGGTGTTTATCAGTGAAATAAAAAAATAAAAAACAGGTCAAACAGAACTAAACTCAGTTCTGGACAATATCAAATCCAGTAAACAAAGTTACATTACAATAGCATGTAATGGAATAAAAAAAAATTTTTAAAACAAACAAATAAATAATTAAATGTACATAACATTAGGATATGTGTTGTTTACAGTTCTAAGCAAGTACATATAGTAGTTTTACATATGGTAGTGGTATTTGTTTCGTTCATGTAATTTCACATTTAAACTTTATAATAAATGCAATTTGTTTGTGAACTGCATTATTTATACAAGATTTAAAACATCACATTGATCATGTGTTTACTTTTCAAATACTTCATCACCTTGTTGAAGAAAAGTACAGCATAATTTATTTAACCATGGAAAGCTTTAAAATATGATTGCAGATTATCTGTTTATATCTGAGATCTCGCAGCATTTAAGTTCCTCTGATTTCTGCAATGGTATCTCTCCCCTCCAGTTCCCAGCTAAACTGTGTTGATCCTAATTACCACTCAGCAGCAGTATTAACACAGTCGTTCCGGCAAGTCAGGTGACACAAACTTTTGCTTATGAAATTGAATGTTGTGATTTGGTTGGGGGGGGGGGGCCTCCCATTTGTGTGTAAAAACAGCAAAAACAGATTCAAACAGAGTAGTAGCCATTATAGCAAATGTATTAACTGAACATCATTTGTTATGTGCATTACAATATAACACTTTAATACATGTGATCAGAATATTACAGTAAAACACTTAAAACTGAAATCAAAGTCTGGTTTTTTAATAGCATTATTTTCTGAACACACTTGCCATTAAAGAATCAAACCCTGTCTTAAAAATAATGCCATTCCTTTTGTCCATTCTGTACCTTTAAAAAAAAAAACCAAATCTCCTGTATTTCATATGTGCTACATGCATGTAATTTTAAGGTTTTCAGTTTCAAATCCTGAATTGCCTTTGTGAACTGGTAATTCATCTTGTCTGTCGATAGTTGTATTTCAAAAGGAGAAGGAATTTTCATTGCTAGTTTTACATACCAATTGCAAAGCATCTAATTTTTTTCCATTTGTTTCCAGCCATGATCAAATTTTTATCAGTCAGTATTTTGTTTGCTAGACCCTCAGTTTCATCTTTAGGCACATCATCACTAGCTTTAATACATGATTAGCCTGAGAGTCACTGTGCCTATTGACATATACATCTGCACTCTGACTTTTAATAAAATTATTACTGCTAAAAGAATTAAAAAGTGTTAGGGTTGTAATTAGGTTTGCCTTTGAATTCATTGTCATACCAAGCTAGCATCAGCATCAGACAGGGTCTCCAGACCTTTCTTCGTAACCAGTCAGAATTTAGCATGAGATACACATGAAATATGTGACATGATTTACAACTACACAAGGACAATGTATCAGCCACGATTTTTCCATTAAAAAGTGATGTATAAAAATAGTGCATTCTTTGCAACAAAATGCTCACAATTCTTATTTGCACAGCATTGCGCATAGAATTGGACATTTTGCAGGAAATCTTAATGGGAGTTGGGGTCACAATCATACTCCTAGATGCAACCCAGGACTTTCGTTACTCTTTGAAGTTGCAGTTGCAGTGTGATGTTATATGTGTTATGCTACAGTGTGGTTAATGATTTTTATCACATGAAGTTTTTTGCATTACAAAACAAAGGAGCTGTGTAATGTTCCTAAGTGTGTTATGCCACAATATAGGTAAATTTTTATAACAGGGAGTTAAAGTTCTGGCATTACTCAATGAAGTTGCTGTGTGATGTTCTAAAGTGTGTTATGCCACAGTATAGGTAAGTTTTTATCCCATGGAATTAAGGTCGTGGCATTACTCAATGAAGTTGCTGTGTGATGTTCTTTCGTTTTATGAGTACATTAGCTGTTATTCATATGGCATGCAGCCAGCTTCTGTTTTCTGTATTGTGCAGTTTTGTTATTTAACAGATTGAGGATATCAGTTTTGATATATTCATTGTGAAGACAATGAGTGGACAGGTACCAGTTTTTTATTCTTTATGATGTGGATCTCCAGAATGACGGGAAAGGAAGGAAAATAAAAATAAAACAGATTACTACAGTTGTATTTGTTCTAGTGTGCACTCCCAACCATCACACCATTATTTCATCAATGTCATTATAGTCACTTAACCTATTAGAAGTCATCCAAAAAATTCTGGCTCTCAAATACTTTGAAAAAAATATTCTTGCTCTCATGTACAGAAGTAAAAAGAACTTATTATGGCAATTGTAGTAGTTTTTTTTATAAAAATTAGGTTGAAAATAAAGTCTCGAAAGAAAATTCCATCATCCCCCACCTAAAAATATTGAACATACAACCAAGCTTTGAATACAAGTACACCAATTGTTTATTGTTAGTTAAATAATGAAATAAGGAAATACTAATTTTCAGGTCAACCGCTCTGGTGGCCTAGTGGTTAGAGCATCCGCCTCAGATGCGGGAGGTCGCAGGTTCAAACCCCAGCTGAGTCATACCAAAGTGTAACAGGATTTGACCTGAATGGATGCTTGGATTAAATGACAACACAACACAATGTGATGGAAGATGGAAGTTTATGAAATGAATTGATAAAAATATGTATATATCCTCTATAACATATACATTGTGATTCTTTCACGCTCCAAACACACAACTCATTTGATTACTTAACACAAACATTCATAAAGGGGGAAAACAAAAATGTGATTCATATATTCAAAAATGAAGGTAAGATTCATATATTCAAAAATGAAGGTAAGATTCATATAATCTCGTGTAATGAAAGTAAGATTCATATAATCTCGTGCAATGAAAGTAAGATTCAAATAATCACATGTAATGAAAGTGAGATTAAAATAATCTCAGGTAAGGAAGGTAACACAATTGTATTCGATTGAAACAACATCAGTTGAAAAAAATATTATTAATTGAATGAACATAACAATTGTACCAAACACACGACTCGTGACTCAGTCATTTCTACAGCCAGTACAATTCATAACCATGTACGACTCAAATATTTTGTAAAAACTTGCAAACGAAACATTTTGACCTGGTTTACGTGTCCATTGTCAAACCACACAGTTCTCCTGAATTCTTGGGTTAGCCCACATTTGTATTGGCCAAACACTTTCTTCATGGATCCACCATGCACACAAGTTTACAAATTAGCACTTCCATCCTTGTATGGCCTTGATGGTCACACCTGCTACCATCCCCATACAGACGGCCAGACCGACAGCTTGATATACCCGCACACACACACACGCACAGCTAAAATAAAACCAAACTGGTCATAATAATGGGTATGGAATTAAAATCTACAGATACATGCTACTAAATTAAACTCTTAATAGCAACTTGGAACAATTCAAAAGTTCACGACGTTTCAAATCCGTGTAGTGGTAAAGACAACATTTCATGCTACAACACTAAAACTGAATATGCTTCACATAACAAATAAAATAAAAATGTAACACTTACCACTATGGCTGTAGAACAAAAATGGAGAATGTACACTCCTTGACAAGATCCAAAAGACCAATGTGTTAATTAGATAATAACCTTATCTTAAATCTCCAGGGGAATGAGTCTTAGTAAAAAAACAATTATCCACCCTATGTAACGTTGTACGCATGTACGATGAAAATGATCAAATTGTTCTAAGGCAAAACCAACTTATTTCTTGCCTTATTCTGTGACACAAAGACTTTTAAAAATGGTACTAACAGCTGCCTCACTATGCGCTCAGCAATTAAGAGGTTATTGTTGGGACTGGTCGACTCGATTAGGTGTCAGGATCATGTGACTGGGTGGGACATGATGCTATTATGTCTGCAGCATGATACCCCAGTGCTAAACAACACTATAAACTGCGACAGTGTAGACATTGTAATGGTACGACTGAAAAATTGTTAAAGCTACTTTAAAAATCCAAACACACACACACACACACACACACACACACAATTTTCAGGTCTAATAAATATAAATAATGCTTTTCTTGTGTATTGATTGGGAATCCATTCAGAGGAATAATTTATAAACACTCATGCACATAAGGACACACCATCAGATATGACACAATTTTTTTTTAATTTTTAAAGAAGCAGCATACTCGAGGATAAATATAGTTTATACCTTGTTCTTAGGCTGGCAATTAGTTTATCAATTTATCGCTTAATTTGAAATATTGTGGCAGCTATGGTTGACATTGTTGCCCGATAGTGACAAGATTTCAGTTTGTGCACACACTTGTGTGTACGTATGCAACATGCATGTACAAATAAAGTTGAAAAATAAAAAACAAAAAAACGTATACAACATTCAAAATGCAGTAAATGAACACTGGAAAAATACTAAAGAGATGCTCCAAAAGGACCATGACTGCTTCTTTTCTAGCTAGGGTCAATCACTTTGCTTCTCTTTCTCTTGTCACAGATACTCTCAAATATTGATGGAAAATATACGTTTGCATGATAAACAATTCATGCATAGATGTAGCTGTCTAATAGAGAGGCATACAGGACAACACATTCCGTAACGGCTGTTGCAGATAAGCATTATGACCTAAATGTAATGTGCACAAATCCTGTGTAATAATTGCCTGTGCCCATTAAGATTTGTACAGAAATATATTTTTTGCAGTTGAGCATGGACCTTATGAAAAATTACAAAAATAAATCTGATCCTTTTCAGTTCAATTTACATTAGACACTTCACCCCTTTATGACTGGTCAACACTACAGTTTAATATTTTTGAAATCGGGGGAGATGCAGTTGTTCATTTGGTAGAGTGTTGGATTTGTCATGTAAATGCTGTGGGTGCAATAGCTTGCCAGGCCTGCTATCTCATTGGGAAAGGCACTTGTCTTCCACTTCCTCTGCATGATAAAGCCATCACTGTCTATGAAATGATGTTAACCTCCACCCTGGCATTCTTTGACATTAATTTGTAAGCAACCAGTTGAAATTGCAGTAATTTAAAAGAAAGTATTTAGAGAGTTAAACTCCTAATTCAAACCTTTAGATTATTCATCAAAAACGTGTAACAAATGGAAAGACAGAAATAAAGAACTGGTGTGAACAGAATACACATAATTACAGAAGATAAAATAAATAGAAGTTTATTTATATTTTAAAGAAAAGATACTAAATAAGAAAGTGAATAAAGGTTGCAGTTGGGCTTGAACTGCTACTGTCTGATACATTATTACTAAAAATGAAAAGTTTTACCTTTACACCATTGGTATGCATACAAGAACTGTTGATAATTTACTATATATAAAATACTGTGAAGCAAGTTGAGGTTACTTGGGGTAATATAGATGAATCCAAGGCTTCATCTGCTTTTGCTGTTTTTATTAATAAAAAACATTTTTTACTGCACTAAAAGTAAACAAATCATACAACAATCCTTTCCATCAATAAATGTTTCTCTGTCAATTGCTGCAGTGAAGTATTTTATAATGTGTTGGTAGTCTACAAAGAAGGTCCATTTTAAATCCAGTCTACAGATGATTATTTAACGCTATGTACTAAAATAATTAATAAACCTGAAACAAATGAACAACAATATTAAGGAATATGTATTTTTTACTCGATTCAGTTTCAATTCCTGATTATCCTATTTTCCATAGAACCAATATATTTGAAATTATAGAGGAGTATGATTTAAATAATAAATGCAACTTAGAATCACAGTAATGGAAAATTTAATACTATCATTCCGTTTTAAGAGACCATTTTAGTCCAAACTGCATTATCAGCTGCTTGTTTTTAATTTGCTCTGAAGGTCATTACTCACTGCACCTCTTCTATATTCAGCAGCTCTCTTTCAAATATTCTGATGACATACCCTGAAAAATGCCTCAAAATGTAACCACAAACAGAAAACCGAAATCCCATAAAAACAGCAATCAACATTTGAACTTCAATTTTGTTTAAACAAACAAAAGGCATTTTCTGTTACTGCAAAATAGGCCTAAGTTGTACGGCGATGAACATGATAGGTGATTTAAGAAATGTATTTTTCTGCTTGTTAGTGATTAGCATAAATGGGACATGTATTAAATGTGTTAAACAGTTACAAAAGTATCTTTAAAAAAATCTTACGCCTTCCTGAATACAGTTTCTTAAGACTTCAGAAGCAGTAATCTGGCAACATTTTAGTTTTTGAATGAACACAGGCCTATTTAGGAACAAACCTTAATTTCATATAGTTTCATTTTATCATTTGTACATATGTAGAAGTTGATATATAGTGGATATGGCATAACCATAACAATATTCTTCCACTTTATTGCTAATTTGGGGACAAAAATCAGCCCTTATCAAACCTTGCCCTTCGATAAAGACCTTCATGTCAGGATGCTTTCCATCAAATTTGCTAACACTTTTTTGAGAAGCCATGTAAAAATTCCACTATTTTATTTCATGGTGGATCAGTGTTGCTTGAAAACCTTCATGTCAAGGAACTTTCTGTCGATCTGGTGAAACCCCATTGCATGGTTTTTGATTAAAAGTTTCTGCATGCCCACCATGAAGTGGAGCAAATCATTTTATGATGTCCATCCATCTGTTTCTGTATGCCTACCATGAGCTGAAGCACGTTATGATGTTCTTCCTTCTATCTGTCTGCCTACCATGAGATGGAGTATATCATGTCTGTCCATCTGTCTACCTACCATAAAATGGAGCATATATCCATCTGTTTGTTACCAAGCTAGTTTTGCACCATCTGCTGTTACCAAACTTTTTGGATGATTTGCTCTACTTAAACCAACTGAATTTGGTGTCAAAGGTCAATGTAGGAAAGAAGCAAAATGGTTTCCATATAATGACAAGTTCTCTATAACATCTCCAGTCAACAAACTTGGTGGGTAGTTTGCACAAGTCAAAGGTCATGGTGATTGTGAATGTAAGAAGAAAAAGTGGTTTCCAAACAAGATAAGTTTTACATTGCATACAATGACCAAACATTTTTCTGTTTTCTGCACAAAATTTAAGTTATCTACATAAAGGATTATGATGTGGGTATGTAATATACCATTTGCAAAGTGCATAAGAAATGATGGCTCCGTATGAAGGTTGATCTGTATTACTGAACATCTTTGAAAGATTTTGATAAGTTTAAAAGTTTTCTGTTTTGGGATGATGGATCAGCATTCCCTACTCAAATCTGAAATGGTTTGATGTCAGAATGCCTCCTGTAAAATCATGCAAATTGATCAAATGGCTCAGAAGAAGCAGTAAATAACAACTGGTCTGACGATGTACAACCAAAGGACCATACCACAAGTTCACAGGCCAGGTGAGCAAAATGAAAAAAAAGGTAGTAAATCCGTGTTAACCATTTTTATTCAGAATACAATTATTCACATACTGAATATTTCTACAACAGTCTTGTACATAATGAACATCAGAATAGATGATAAAATAACAGAGACTTCAACTCAGTTTCCTTTCAACTTGTACATTTCATTCAGTGAAAATAAAACTGTTCCAAACAATATCCAAAAATTTACATAAAAATATAATTGTATGCATTTACAAGTATGATGAGTCTAGATTCTTAACAGTTCTTAAAAAAGTCAAAATGAACTGTGCAGCAAGACCTCAAATTATTGTATGGAAATTTTTTTCTGCAATTCAGTGATAATGTAAGGGAACTAATCAACAAATCAGACAAAAATTTAGGAACAACCTAAGATTACCAAAATTATTTTGCTGGTGTTGTCATATAAATTTTGAGAAATACAAATGCAATACAATTCTGAAATGTAGAAATGAGATGTATGGACAGCATGAGTGTAAGATTGAGTTAAATGCCTAAAATGGGCTTGCAAATGAAAAATGTGATTCACTACAGAAAGAATAGAAATTCAGTGCTCCAAGTACCTTGCAGCTATGGAGCAAACCTAATTTAAACTTTTTAGTAGATATTACAAATATTCGGCTGCCAAGCCCCAATAATTTGGTTGCCATAAACTAGAGCAGAAATCAACCAAGGAGGGAATTGTAGAATGTGACAAAAAGTGATGCTATTAGGTCAGCCTCTGAAATTCACTATACGAAGTTCTCTAAAGCATCTCTTTACATGTTGCCTGGTTTCAAATTCACTGATAAGGGTCTTTACCTTCCACTTCTTTTTGTGATGGTTTATAACATAATAAAGCCTAATCCATATTGGTATTTATCAATTTTACTTCTCTTATGTTTCCATGTCTTCCTTTTCTGGATCTATGCCATTAGGTTGACTGCACGTCATGTTTTAGAGTCACCACTTACAAATTGCAAACCAGTCCAGTTATATGTAATGACAGGAATCAAAAACTTGCAATAAAAAAGGGATTATGCTGTGAATTAAAATGCATCTACCAACCGTTTCTAGCATCACACATAGTATATACTTTTAATTAGAAAGCACTGGTTTCAAGTTCTAGTTGTCTTATTGATTCTTATGGTCACCAAACATGACCAGTTAAAATTTTAACTTGCCGATTTTAAATTTAAGTTGCTGTTGTGGTTCTTTTTGGTTTGATACCATTTTATGATTGGCTATGCATGGTGGACAAAATAACTGTTAGAGGAAACACCTGCAGAAAACCCCAGTAAGAACCACTGACCCATGGGAAGCTACTGGCAAGCTTTCTCATATTCCCACACTGGCCAAGCACGAGAATCAACCCCACATGGACTGAGGTGAAATGGCAGTGATCAGATTAAGGCGAGTGCTCTTGACCACTTGGCTACCTAGGGCCCCTGAATATAAGTTGCAATAATTTTATGCACAATCTGGAATTCTAAATATCCAGGACAGATGCACATTTGCTCAACAGCAACGTATGTGTGCAGTATGGTCACATGCAAACAAAATACATCAGGTCAGAGTCAACACCTATTATCTGATCAAACTTTTAATGAACATTTCTTTAATTTCATTTTATGAAACATTATCAATAAAAACAGTACTGACCTTGTAATAATAAAATCTCAATTCATGATTGATGTTTGCAGATGGAAAATTCCTGAATTTCAATTTTATGAAAATACACAATTTTACTGGGTAGTATGTCTGTCTATAATTCATTCCCAAATAGCAGCATATGATAGGATGTAAGACAGCAAGAGATACTAGACGTTTGCTTAAGCACTGGCATAAGGGGTATGTGGAGTGCTAGCAGCTGGCTTTTGATGCCCGAGAACTATAATTTGCATTGTCCTACTCAAACATTAGTCTAATGGATTTTAACACTGATGGATATTGGTTCTTAAGAAATCAACTGAAGTTAATAAACTGACAAAAGACTTGTCAAGTTCATTAGTAGTCATGTAGTAGCAAGTTGGAGTTAACTCCCTTCAATATCATTATCCATCATGAGCAAACTCCAACGCTAAAGAGCCTAATTAAATTCAAAAACCCTTCAATATATTTGCAATGGCTAATTCCTCAAGACAGCAGTTTTAAATGTTGGCATAAACTCTGATGATACCTTGTTGTTATAACCACTCTGTTGGTATCTTGTGGTTATAAGACTGCTTACAACTCTAGATAATTACTAAGGGCTGTTTCATTAAAACATACCTGGGACCCAGGAAGGCACTTTTAATGTGGGATACTCACCTATAGATGAAATTTAGGATTTTCTTATCATTTTAATATGAACTCTATGAAATCAACTCCCTGGGTACCATGAACAGCCCTAATAAATATTGTTGGCATGCAGCAGTTGCAGAGGCATGGAATACTAAATCTGGATCAGAAAAAAATAAGAAAAATATAAACAAAGACAGAAATGAGCATATTTCCTTAGAAATTTCAAGTAATTTTTTTTAATATTTCGCTACAAATTTAGCTAGAGATAAAATCTCAGAAGCTGTCTACAGTGTGCAATTTTAACAAATGAGACAGACCTTGCACCCAAATATTATTGTGATGTCAGCTTCTTTCATGTATTGTAAAGAGATGGGGCCATTAACCTATTTAGCTCAACAGTTACCAAAATAAAGCCAGCTTACCCCGCTGAATAAGGAGTGTTATAACAACTGCTTGTTTCTTGTATCCGTTGTCGCAATGCATCATTCAATTCGAGTTTAAACAGTCTTGTGTCAATACACCTACCTATATACCGATATTTTCATATATTTCTCATCTAGATGATACTGGCATTTTAACCTTTAAAATGTGTGGATATCTGGACATTCAGTATGACTGGACCTCTGTAAAACATTCTTATTTTGTTACTGTCCATTTCTTTATTTTTGTAGCAGACTTTTAAAGAAGGAAAAAAACAATCCAATGATCTAGTTGCATTATATTTGCAAGTTATCTGGGTGTGCATTAACAATGAGTAGTGTATAAACATAAATAATGTTAGTTCTACAAAATTTAAGGCCAGGCTTATTCTGAAAGGTTTGTATTAAGCTCCTGATTGTTTTGAATATTTGCTGAGTTGGACCACAGTGTACGGTATCCACTTTCCAAACAAAATACCTCGATTAGTTCCTACTGAATGAGATATCCATTACAAGAAAAGCACCATGGCATTACGACCAGACTTCAAAAAAGTTTTGTCAAAATGGTATAGTACTTATGATACATTCCATGCATCAAGTTACATCACCCTGCAGTAAGAGTGTCTAAGATAATGCAAAGATCTACACAGATCAGTGAAGTATGAAATATTGGTCATAGTAATCTAGTTTTTACTGAAGAGTGTAGCACTCTAAATGGTGAATCTACATACCAAGTTAATCAACTCTTCAGGCTATAGTGTACAAGTAATCTACATACCAAGTTAATCAACTCTTCAGGCTAGAGTGTACAAGTAAACTGCATACCAAGTTAATCAACTCTTCAGGCTATAGTGTACAAGTAAACTGCATACCAAGTTAATCAACTCTTCAGGCTATAGTGTACAAGTAAACTGCATCAATCTTTGTTTGGGTTAGTTCAGAAGAATGAACCAAAAGCGCAATGACCATTTAAGAGTTGATGTATTATTTTATTTCATAAGTCAAACTCAAAATTAGATTTTTCTCTCCTCAACATTCATGTTAAACTCAACGATGTAATAGAACTTGTTTTTGGGAAGTATTTGTGGAAAGTATCTGTAAAATTTCAATTACAGCCTGCTCTTTTTTAAATAAACTTGCTTTACGAAGTAGAAAAATACTTATGATATAGAAAAGCTCCTTTGACAACCCACCCACCCTACCCATTATTTTTTGGTTTAGCCATCTGTAGTGTTGGGTGTCCAAATTTTACAGCCACATGCATCCTGTGTACAAATCAATTAATCCCTGACCAACTATCTGAAAGTGGACAACCTATCAAACAGTCACTGGTAATTTAAGAGGCCTCTTATATCATTTTAAAAAAAATCAATGCAAAGCACCAGTCTCTACATATTATGTCAGAAATAGCAGAGGACAAACAAAACTGATGGAGTCTTTTTACAGCATGCAAACCAGTCTACACATATCATATTTCTCGCATGTACACAGGTGTAAATTAATACATCACCATACCAGCATATCTCTCTCTCCTTTTATCTCTCTCTCTTACTCTCTACACATGCACTCTCCCACTTCCCAGTTAGGATTCCAAAGCAGGATCAGCAATTCCAGGTGGTCCATCAGGTTTGAGAATATGAAATGTGACCAGATATTCTGGGTAGGCCTGAAACAAAAAGCAATATCAATTATAAATATGTACTAAAGATGACCATGCATGAAAGCAATACTCCCATTTTTTTTCCTCATTACAGATTCATAACCCTATCCATTCCTTATCCTCACCCCCAAGCAACCTCCAAATTCATGGTCAAAGTTGTAAGAGGCACTGTGGATATTCACTGGTTAGCAATCAAAAGGGTGCAGGTTTTAATCCTGCCCTGACCAAGCCAGGTTGGAAATCATAAGGTGTCCCTGGACCAGGTGCCTTATTCAAATTGTCAAAGCATGATAGTCAATGTGCCATTAAACACCACACAAACAACAAAATGTTAAGACTGTATTTAGTATTTAGAAACATGCTTTTATGATTTTTCAAATTCTGATGTCTCGATGTGAGATGTGCAACATGACATACTAATGTTGGTAATGTCAATTACTGGGACACTTAGGACACACTGAAAAGCCTGCTGGGCATATGCAGTTCACCACGAGCACACCTGGGTGGGCGAAGCTTTTCTCTCACTTTCCTTCTACACAACATTTTTCACTGTTAGTATCATTGTTCATGGGATTGCAATCTGATTTTTATTACTTTGGCAAATGTTATACTAAGCAAGCTTGTGCTTATTACTCGAGTTTCAGAAAAGAGAATTGGAAATGATTTCAAGAAAATTGGAAAGTGTTACGTGTAGGCCAATACGAACGTAACAAAAGGAAAGAGTGAATCCAACAAGCTTTGTATATTTTAACAAAATAATTTATTTCCCTAGAAAACCATGCAAAAATAGGAAAATAGGAGTTTGTGAATATAATCCAAAAATTAATCCTAGAACTGAAAAATATAAGTTCCATCACTAAACAGTTCTAATTGAATCCAGGTTCAAATCTCGATGAAATTCCAATATGGAAGGCAATGACGTCAGATGAGGTCGTTGTACTAATGGCAACAAATCCTTGTTGAATCACAATTTACAATGTTCCCGTTTAGAATTCCAGAATAAATTTCCACTGAATACCTTTCTCCCAGAACTTTTATAAAAAAGAAGCACTTGTGTAGTTTTCTAGAGAATAAATTATTAAATCCCAAAAAATAGATTAACTTCAAAACAATTTGGCATCAACAATAGGAAAAAAACACCCTGAACCCTCAAGGTGTAAGATACGACTGAATAAATCTACTACCAAAATGGCTGTATTAAACCTTGATTTCAGATCACATGGTGGCTCACATGACAGGTTACGTGACCACTAATTTGAACAGTGCAGTAAAAAAAATGAAAATTATCACGTAAGCAAGAAAAGCCCTATCTAAAAATCAAATTCTCACGCTGGAAATGAATTTAAAAATAAAACTGTTTACAACAGTGCTAACATGTAGGCTGAAGATGACCTTGGTAATAGCCAATCACTTTCACTCGATGTTTACGAAATCTATGAGCTAAAAATAGTGCTGAAGTAACCGTTATAATCTAATGGGGTCAAATTAATTTTCTGAAAAGAGATTCAAATCCAATGAAAATAATCATTACAATAAAATATAATGAAACAAAATAAAATAAAAAAGAATTTAAAACTAACACACAAGCAACTTAATTACATATTCGTAACAAAAGGTTGGCATAAAATTTAATTATGATCTACACACAATACAAATTTACCATCAAATTTTATTTTTCCACCTCAAGTGGTAATTGCCTTACTGTGTTAACAATCTAGACATGATACAAATTTACCATCAAATTTTTTTTTCTACCTCAAGTGGTGTTAACAATCTAGCCTTGTACAAAGACGAATGTATTGACTTCTTGTACTACAACATTAAAATGGATCAGAGATGGATGTATTGACTTCTTGTACCACAACATTAAAATGGATCCGAGATGGATGTATTTACTTCCTGTACTACAATATTAAAATGGATTAGATATGGACATATTGACTTCTTGTACTATAACATTAAAATGGATCAGAGATGGATGTATTGACTTCTTGTACTACAACATTAAAATGGATCAGAGATGGATGTATTGACTTCTTGTACAACATTAAAATGGATTAGATATGGACATATTGACTTCTTGTACCACAACATCAAAATGGACATACTGACTTCTTGTACCACAACATTAAAATTGATCAGAGATGGATATATTGACTTCTTGTACTACGACATTAAAATGGATCAGAGATGGATGTAAAGACTTTTTGTACTACAACATTAAAATGGATCAGAGATGGATGTATTGACTTTTTGTACTACAACATTAAAATGGATCAGAGATGGATGTATTGACTTTTTTGTACTACAACATTAAAATGGATCAGAGATGGATGTATTGATTTCTTGTATTACAACATTAAAATGGATCAGAGGTGAACATTTTGACATACAGACTGTGGAAATACTGATATACAAACAAGCACTATTACCCATTCTTGTTATCACAAAGAGGCAAGAAAACCAGAATGAAGTTCATGGAACAGGAATGCACTCCCATAAGACTGAGTGCAAAACATAACTAGAAATACAGGTGTATGTATGGACTGTATGGTCATAATATATCTGCACTGACACAGAGAAATTATCCCTAGATTTTCACTAAGAAAAGGTGGTAAGAATGTATTGGGAGAATTATGCCAAGGTTACGGCCAGCAGATCAATCATACATAATTTTCAGGGTCCCAAATGATGGCATGAGGTGCTTTCTGAAATGGAGAATCCCACTTAACTTGAAATAAACCACAAAACCTGGACATGTTTCCACTAACCTTGTAACCCAAGATTAAACATGGTATCAAAGAAATGACAGAAGTAACACACACAAGAGTTGTTTCCTGGGATCAAACTGTTTTGCACCTCTACTTTAAGTGTACATGGTGACTGATAAAAGGCAAACAAACTTGAGAATTTTGTGCATCATGTCAAAGGTAATTACTACTTCCATATTAGTCAAAGTTTCTGCCAACTATTTCTAGCCTTTATGGTATATTTGGACATTTATGTTTGGGTAGTCCTCCTGAAAACACAGAATTCAACAAAGCCATAGGGGCTTCCATAAGTAAGCTACCTTACACTGAACCCTACCTGCCTGAAATCAGTAAGAGCATTAATTTTAGACCACAACTCGAACACAATTTGTATCCTGAATAAGCCAGTATACGAGTCAATTATCCAATAAACAGATTCCTCTCTTTGATGCAGCATTGCTTAGTATCACAACCATCAAATCTCACTGCCTACTTATTCAAACACAATCAAAATTATGGGCCTTTATGATTCTTAGGTTGTATCGTATGATCATTTAACCTCTGATGTGAATGAAAATGTAGGCCATAACATATTGGAACAAGTCAGCAAACAATGTAAGAAAATGCCGAGTATAAGGCCCAGTTTGTAAACATGTATATTTGGTCTGAGTGTTGGCTTAGTAAAGAGATAAAATATGTTTTAATTTTTTTTATGTCTGAGGAAACAGATCCTCTTCCTATCAATTTCATGCTTTTGTAGCTCAATATAAGGTCACTTAACTCTGCTAGGCTTAGTCATAAGCAGGTACCATATGCTGCAACCATGTGGTTATGGAGAATTCCAACTTTTCAAAACAAATCTGGATGAATATCAAATCATGGAGCAGAAAACTTGGACTACTTTCAGCCAACCTCTTTCTTTAATTTGTACATCCAAATATTATCTCAAAAAAGCCTTACCTGTTCTCCCCTATATACAACATACTCTGGATAACACAGCCCCCCTGTGCTGGGACGTCCTATCACAGAATGGTGGCCAGGTGGGGCATGGGCCATACGTATTGCACTGAATTGAAGGAAGGATTTACCTAGTGTTACTCGACACAGCAATAATTGCCTGAAACATAAATGGACAATGATAACAACACCTGAAAGTAAAGAAAAGTTCTAATTGTCTTTTCTACAGAACCAAACGAAGTACTATTAAATAACCCTAAACCTGTCCAAATACTCTAATTCATGCTCTCTGGATATCACCAACTATTTTTATTGGGTTCACAAATTAATCCTGCCTGTTTTTACAGTTCAAAAGCTCCAAGTACCATTGCAAAATGAATCTATAAAGACAATTTAGGTGCAGTGATTCTGAAAATCAATGTTAACTAAACATGCTTAATTTCTCCTAAAACAAACAGATTAATACCCAAAAAACTCCCACTGGATTTGTCTCTAGAGGTCTGTATCAAGTTGCTCAAACTTAAGAAATCAATATTTGACAGCTATGAAATAAAGAGGAAAGGATTACATGAAATGTTTTCAAGTAATTATTAAAGACTTCATACTGTCTGCACCTTGCTGTTGAAGAATAAATGTTTGGAGGCTCTTACAAAAACAACAACAACAAAAAAAACAATGTGCATACAACTTTATTTTTAGGCCAGTCAGATTCCTAACTACAACACAAAAAAAAAAAACATCCAACACTT
Source organism: Megalonaias nervosa (assembly GCA_016617855.1). Lineage (NCBI taxonomy): Eukaryota > Metazoa > Mollusca > Bivalvia > Unionida > Unionidae > Megalonaias > Megalonaias nervosa. The sequence goes on from JAECUM010002626.1 coordinate 102,558, forward strand.
TAATGTTGACCAACCTAGCTGGAATAGAATATGCATGAACTGAAACTAAAAACTGAGAATTTGAGCAGTCCTTACCTCTGACAGATATAACATGATCTATCTTTGTGTATCTGACATCCTGTTCCTCCTCCTATACCATACACATACTGATTACTTTTGGAGGAGTTTTCTGCAAAGTAAATACCTGAAAGAGAGGCACAACTATCAAGGTAAAGCTAGAGCTATCAATATGATTCCACAGTAAATTATATAAACATACCTAATGGGTGTTAAGGACAAGACTTCAGAATACTTTAGGACAAGAATTAGAACTATTATCAATGGGTGTCATGCAATGGGCCCTTCTCACTAAATTTACTCACTAGGGCCTATACTATTGAACTTGTGTTGGGAAACCAAAAATTTACCTGAAATCCAAGTCCTTAGTAAAGTTATGCTACAGAAACTCAAGAACCATAACTCTTCCAAATGATAATGTGGAAGGCTAGAATTTAAATTAATGAAGAGTCTAATCAATATAAAGTTGCGTGCCAAATTTTAGATGTAATCCAACAGACTTTGGTCAAGTAATGCAGCAAAAACCATATTCAGGAGGCCAGACAATTTAAGCCATAACTCCTGTAAAGTCATGGAATGCTAGAAATTACACTTATTCAAGGTATTGTCAATAGAAACGTGAATACTAAATCTGACTCAAATCCAAGAATCCTTAGTAAAATTATAGTTGGGAGGATAGGTAATCTGGGATCACAGCTCCTTTAAAGATTGTGTAATGCTGAAAATCATATTCATTCTTTGTCTTATTAAGTATACAGTGTTATGTGTAGGCTCATACAAAAATAACAAGAGAAAAGAGTGAAGCCAGCAAGCTTTGTATATTTTAACAAAATAATTTATTTCCCTAGAAAACAATGTAAAAACTGGAAATAGACTTACGGTTTGTGAATATAATCCAACATTTAATCCTAAGATTGAATAATATAAGTCCTATCACTAAACAGTTCTAATAGAATCCGGGTTCGAATCTCGATGAAATTCCAATATGGAGGCAATGATGTCAGATGATGTCTGCACTGATGGTAACAGATCCTCGATTGAATCACAGTTTATGTTTCCATATAGAACTCCAGAATAAATTTCCACTGAATTTCTTTCTCCCAGAACTTTTATAAATATAAAGCACTTGTTTAGTTTTCTAGAGAATAAATTATTAAATTCCAAAAAATAGAAACAACTTCAGAACAAGCCGGCATCAACAATATAAAACACCTTGTACCCTCAAGGTGTCAAGAATACAACTGACACAATTTCACTAAGAATGAGTATTAAACCCAACTAAAACATCATTTCAGTCTCGCGTGATGGGTCATGTGGTCTCTTAACATCGAACAGCGTAAAAAAAAAAATGCCAGTTGTCACGTAGCTAGAATAGCCCTATCTAAGAACCAAATTCTCACATTGAAAATATATAAAAAAAAGAACGACTGTTTACAATGCAGCTAACATGCGGGCCGAAATGACCCTGGAAATAGCCAATCGTTATCACTCGATGTTTACAAAATCTATCAACCAAAGTGAGTTAAAAATAGTGCTAATGTAATAGCTTTTACGTTCTATACAAACTGAATTTACTGAAAAAATACTGAATCCCGTGAAAATATTACAATAAAATGTAATGAAACAAAATTAAAATAAAAAAAGAATTTTAACACTAACACACAAGTAATTTAATTACATATGTGTAACAACAGTCACATGCAAAATTTGGTTAAAATCTATCAATCCTTGGAAAAGTTATGCTACAGAAATCAAAATCAGAAGAAAAGATAATTAAGTGGCATAATTTCTATGAATAATACTTAGAATACTTCAAGCAGCATCCCAAATGTGGCTTGAATCCAACAAACTTTGGTAAAGTTAATTGGTGGAAACCAAAGTCAAGAGGCCAAGCAATCAGGGGGACATAACTCCTGTAAATGCTGTAATGGAATGCTAAAAATTAAAGTTATTCAAAGTCAATATAATATCAATATATATCCTCATGCCAAATTTGGTTGAAAGCCAGCAATTCCTTGTAAAACAATGCTCTGGAAACCAAAGACACGAGAGAACAGGCTGCATGGATGAATAATTGCTGTAACTGATATCAAGTAAGGTTGGAATTTAACTCATAGAAGTTCTTATCAGTACAGAGCTACATGTCAAATTGGTGTGAATCAAACACCACCAGGTAAAGTTATGCTAATAAAACCAAAGTCAAGATGACAGACGATCAGGGAATATAATTCCTCTAAATGATGACAAAGGATGCTAGAAATCGAATTCTTTCAAGGTCCAATGACTGCATACCAAATTTGGTTAAATTCCAACAATTCCTAGTCATCTTGTTGAAACCAAACTAGTGACAAATTGAGGGACAACTCTATGGGCAACCACACTGATGTATGGGCAAAAAGACAACTGTATGGACAACCAGACAGATGTATTGACAACCAGACAACTGTATGGAGAACCAGATAGATGTAAAGACAACCAGAAAAAATGTATGGGCAACCAGACAACTGTATGGACAACCAGACAGATGTATCAAAAACCAGACAACTGAACATTATTACTATCAGTTTCCAGTGATTTTGCTAAGTGTGACCCTGAGAAGTCTATTCTTGATACCAAAAGGCAAGAGCCTTTATAAAGCATTGCACACAAAGATTAGAATGCCATAGAATGAACTGTCTTTGTTTCATAATGATTCATGCAAAATATCAAGAAAGTCCATACAGGGGTTTAGAAAATATAAGCAAATGAAAGAAATCTTAATGCAACTTTATCTAAGACTATACAACCAACTCACAGAATAGTTGTTGTTGTTGTTGTTGTGGGGCTTAATGCCATTTTTCAGCACACGATAGGCTATACATGGCGGCCAGTATTAATGGTGGAGAAAGAAACCGGGAAATCCGCGGAAAGAACCACCGACCCACAAGAAGCTACTGGCAAGCTTTCTCACATATCCACATTCGCCGAATCTTAGACTCGAACCAACGCAGACAGAGGTGAGATGGCAGTGATCCGTAACGGACAGCGCTTTAGACCACTCGGCCACTCGGGGCCCCCTCACAGAATAGGTTTTATTCACTGGGTGAGGTATCATTAACATTTTTGTCATTAAAAGAGACTGTTTTAATTTAGTATATCTAATCCTATTACATTAATTAAAGCACATTCAAACAACAGTCAGCTTAGCACAAATAATGAAAATATATAACCATTTACTTACTAGTCACATGTTAATAAAATAACACAAATACTGACAATTTACCTTATAGTAATAGAAGTTTTAAAAGCATTAGGAAAAATTCCAACAAGTTAAAGCATTAAACCACTTCACCTAGCTGGAATTATTCTACTGTGATATTATTATTAGCCAGATTGTCTCTAGTTGCACTTTAACATTTATTTAGCAACTCTTGATTATACTCCGTATCGTAACTATCAGCTGCTGCCATCATTTATCTGGACATTTTTCTTGTTCACAATGTCACATATCCTCTCAAAATCAGAGTTAAACAAATATATTGCCAGTACAGCCTTGCTAATATTTGCCATTTTTCTGAAGAGTTTCCTGGCATGATCTGCCACAGATATTGGAAATCCATGTTCCACAATAAGTTATGCAAACAATACTTCAGCTTTTATTACACTGAAGTGTGCAGGAGTCGTAAAATATGCACTTGTTTTACCACTAGATTCCACAGCTTTCGCCACAGCAATGTGCTTCTTGGTAGAAACATGTATCTTAATGTCACTGATGCCTCCATAGCTAATGGTAATGCCTATCCAACAAATCTGGCAGAAACATGAGCTTTCACCCAAGTGCGATTTAACAATTACATCAGGTTAAGTCGATGCATATTTCTCACAGTATTTGTTTGATTTTCGTCTTGGCTTTACACTTGGTCATATCTGGTTGTGCATGTTTTTTTTCTTATCATCCGACATTTTCTTATGCTTTTAATGTAATGCAACCACAATGATATATGCTTACTGGAAGGTCATAATTTTATAAATGGCTGTCAGTGCTCTCAATGAAACAAAGGAAACATACGGTGATGGTATGCTCTCATGGTGTTTTGCCCATGTTCTCAAGAATGCAAGACAAGAAAAATAATTAACAGCTTTTAGATTGAAATCAATATTTTGTAAATTTGAGATATAAAAATCAGAATTTTCAATAGCATATTCTAAATGCAGAATTGCGGTTCTGAAATCAGAATGATTCCGACAAAACCAGAATCTATGGTAGGTATGCCATAGGAACAAAGGGCAAGCATGTGTCAGAGAATGAACTGCTTTAGCTTCATAATAATTTCTCCAAAGTATGAAGAATATCCATCAAAGGATTCTGGAAAATATAAGCAAAAAAAAAACCTTTTAAAAACTGTAACATAAATTTTAAAAGATTGTGTCGTTGACTGCAAGATCATAGGGGTTATTAAGTGTGTCTTACAAAGAATGGTCTTAGTTTCATAGCCAAGTATAATAATCTATAAAAGAGTTTAGGGAATATAAGCAAATGAAAAACTTCAACCAAAACCTTAACGCAAATTTTCTGTTACTGGGACATTGACCTCATGGTAAAAGAGGCAAGTAAGCAAGTAAAATAATGGACTGTTTTAGCTTGATGATGCTTTATGCCAATCGTGATGTGCAAATCTTCTGTTACTGGGGCCTTGACCCCATGGTAAAAGAGGCAAGTAAGCAAGTAAAATAATGGACTGTTTTAGCTTGATGATGATTCATGCCAATCGTGATATGCAAAACTGAAAAACGTGGAGCATAACTATAAGAAGCTATCAACAATGCTGACACCGTCAAGGAAAACAGCTATTATCTCACATTCCACTAATGTGGGCTTGATAAAAATTAGACTTCTTAAGTGCAAGTTATGCCTTCACGACTTTATAATATAATGCATAGCAATTCTGTCAAAAGATGGACCCACCTGCTCCAAACATTCCTCCAATGTAGGCATGCCTTTCATCAAAACCTTTGTGTACAATTGCCTGGATGAAAGGTGAACCATGGTACAGGAGTCTTTCGTTGTCATGGCCATGATTCTCCTCTGCTACCTCCTTTTTCCGATGACAATACCGTTCCCATAACCGCTTATTTCTGATTCTCTGAATCTGAAAATCAAAGTAAATATTACAATATTTCTATGTAAAAACATTTAAGGAAGTTGAATGGATGGCAATTCAGCTGTTTATTATTTATGTACTATGCTAACAGTATGAGAGAGAGAGAGAGAGAGAAGCATATTTAGGCAAATGGGAAATTTACTTTTGTGTTGTGGTAGTGGTAGTACTACTAGTAGTAATAATAATCATTACACTATATCTGCATTTATACTGCAAGATCATGAATGATGTGTACAGCAAAATCATGCATGATACAAAATAGGCTCAAAGAATACATTATTAAGTGATTTCTGCAATCTAATAATTGTGTATACCCATTAAAATAAAGACTAGTAAAACACTATAGCAACAAAAAGTTACGTTCATTGGTATTGCCCGTGGATTAAAATTTACAGTGGCTTACTGCTAAATCTCCATAGCAAAATTAAAGAGTACAAGTTGTGGGCATTATTACATACCAAAGCTCATACTAAAAAATACAATTCTCCCACACTGCCAAGCACCATATATACCTGCTTATAAGATGAGTCCAATCGCAAACAGCACAGTCCCAGATTTACCATCACATAATGTAGCAGCAGATCTGCATTTTTTGCAAGGAGTAATCAGTACAACAAACACATTTACTCTGATTTGCCATTGCATTATGTGGAGGCAGATAAGAATCTATGTTGTTTGCAGTTGGATAAAACTTGTAAGTGGGCACATATGGCACCCCGATCATACACCTATCTTCAGCTTGCTTTATTTCAGTAGTAAACCAATCAATAAAGGAAGCAGTAACACATTTGGTCATTCCAGTTCATCAGCAGCAGCTCAGCTTAACATGTCCAACTGTTTTCATTATGCAAACATTTTCTACAATCCGTATGAACGTTTTCATTCAAAGTGACATCCAAAACCTATATATGAAATAGTCCTATGCAATACAATAAATGGTCCTATGTAATAGAATAAATGGTCCTATGCAATACAATAAATGGTCCTATGTAACAGAATAAATGGTCCATGTAACAGAAAAGAACTTACCTTAAGAATATTGTATCTACTATAAACTCCACCCACATTTTCTTTATGCTCCCTAATTGTATTCTGCATCTGTGAACAGAACGAAGTGGTTGATGTACAAGTATGTTCATGGCAAAAAGTAGTCCCCAAAAATGAATATCACTGAAGTGTGTATGTATTTAGCACAAGACAAATCATTGTGAGGTGCTTGCTGCTGTTTATTTTAGTGTACTCCATTCATCACATCTTTTACTAAGCAAAATATATTTGCTTCCATAAAAATTATTACAGAATTTTACCTTAAAACGTTTTAAATGTTTGTTATGATTTTAAAAAACTTAAAAGCAGCAAACATAAGACCCTGCAAAATACCAAACATCAACTTAGCAGACAAAATTCGCTGAGCCTGATTGTTTAAACAGCTTTCAAAAGAGTATTCTGCTGGCAATAATAAAGGTTAGTTTTGTAATTTTTTCCTTTGCTTTTCATTGGGGCCCAGACTACAGGAATGTTGTATTAAGGTCACGTATGAACTGACACACATCACATGGTGTGAGAGACTGATGTAAGGACGATGCCATATGGTGTGAGGGACTGATGATGGGACACTATCACACATCACACAGTGTGAGGGACTTGTGTATGGACACTGCCACACATCACATCGTGTAAAGGATTGATGTTAGGACACTGCCACACATCACAGTATGAAGGACTGATGTTACAAAACTGCCACGCATCACATAATGTGATGGACTCATATTAGGACACTGCCACACATCACATGGTATGTAGGCTAATGTTTGGTCGCTGCCACACATTATATCGTATGTGAGAAGTTACGTTAGGAAACTGCCACACATCTCAGGTGGTGAAGGAATGATGTTAGTACACTACCATACATCAAATATTGTAAAGGAATGATATTAGGACACTGTCACATCACATGGTGTAATGTCCTGATGTTAGGACACTGCCACATATCACATGGTGTGAGGGACTGATGTTAAGACACTGCCACAAGGTGTGAAGGACTGATGTTAGGACACTGCCACACATCACATGGTGTGAGGGACTGATGCTAGGACACTGCCACACATCACATGGTGTGAGGGCCTCATTTTAGGACACTGCCGCATGCTGTGAAGGACTGATGTAAGGAAACAGCCACACATCACATGGTGTCTGAGACTGATCTTAGAACACTGACACACATCACATGGTGTGAGAGACTGATTTTAGGACACTGCCACTTGGTGTGAAGGACTGATGTTGGGACACTGCCACACATCACATGGTATGAGGAACTTATGTATAGACATTGCCACACATCAAATGGTGTGAGGGACTGATGCTAGGACATTGCCACACAACAAAGAGTGTAAGGGACTGATGTTAGGACACTGCCACACATCACAGTGTGAAGGACTGATGTTAGGACACCGCCAAGCATCACACTGTGAGGGACTGATGTTAGGACGCTGCCACACATCACATGGCATGTAGGCTGAGGTTAGGCCACTGTCACGCATTACATGGTATGAGGGACTAATGTGAGGACACTGCCACACATCATATAGTATGTGAGAAGTGATGTTAGGAAACTACCACACATCTCAGGTGGTGAAGGAATGATGTTAGGATACTGCCATACATCACATATTGTAAAGGAATGATAATAGGACACTGTCACATCACAAGGTGTGATGTCCTGATGTCAGGACACTGCCACACATGACACGGTGTGAGGGACTGATGTTAAGACACTGCCACATGGTGTGAAGGACTGATGTTAGGACACTGCCACACATCACATGGTGTGAGGGACTGATGCTAGGACACTGCCACAAGGTGTGACGGACTGATGTTAGGAAACAGAAACACATCACATGGTGTGAGGGACTGATGTTAAGACACTGCCACAAGGTGTAAAGGACTGTTGTTGGAAAACTGCCACATCACATGATGTGAGGGACTGATGCTAGGACACTACCACAAGGTGTGAAGGATTAATGTTAGGACACTGCCACACATCACATCGTGTGAGTGACTGATGTTAGGACACTCCCACACTGATGTTCGGATCTTACCTTTCGGTCAGTGGTGAAATCCAAAATTATCCGAATGCAAACTGCACTGCTGGGGCCATTATTTGTCCAGACGTCAAAATCAGCGAACAACTTTTGCATTTTCTTCAATATGTCACAAACTAAACAAAGTGTGTCGAGCTGTTTTTGAAAATTGAACTATTCTTGATTACGACTGGCTTAAGCTGGAAATTAGCAGACGCAATTAGGATAAACTAGCAGGGTTGGAACTACCGAGGGGTGCAGACTCGTGTCTTCCCTTGTGTTATATTGTTACAGGTTACACTCCTAATTTTCTTTGTAACGAACCCCTGTGGTATAAATGGTGGAGGAAGAACCCAGAAAACCCCGGAGAGAACCAGACCTGCCAACCCTGACAAGTATGTCTCAGTAAGGCAGTTGAGTTTTCTCCATAAGACTGACCAGTTTTCAGTAAGGTGTAATAAAATATCAATAACTGCTACTGTAAAGCTCGAAAATGTAAATAAAAGTTCGATGCAGCGACAATAAATATCATGTTCAACTAAAAAGTTTGTAAAGTATGCGTAGACTTTATTTACCACTAGTACAGTTGCACAAACTTTAGTTCCAAACCCTATGCAACTCAATGGCTTGTTGCTATCTCTCAACTTGACATAATTCTTGGAAATTCTTTTCCATTTCACATGACGACGGCAATCATATCTCCTGCCACGAGACATACTCAAATTGGCACATAATGTCCAATAAACTTAATTGTGTCCTTTCCAGCTTTTATTCACAAGAATCTGAATACTCCTTTTTATTTTTCTGTGTTGATTATTAACACCTTTTTAGAAGCTTATTTTCCCTTTCGTCTTAAACATGCATCACATTCTGGACGCCATTTTAAAAAAAATTCTATAATCAACAGTTTGATCATGCAGACGCTTTGCATGAACAAATAGGTGCAGTTTAAAGCATCTGGGGTGTGCTGTAAAGTTAGTCTGGTTCCCTGACGAATTTTACTAATTCTAATATGAAACCCTGATCCATATCAAACACAGGTGAACCGATTATCTGGATTTTTTGGCAACAATCATTTTTCCGAAGTTTTTGCTTGTATGCCATAAGTTCATATTTTAAGGGTAATTTTCGTAACACTTACGACAAAATTGTAAGAATTGGCAGGTCTGAAGAAGCACTGACCCACGAGAAGCTACTGGCAAGCTTTCTCATTTACCCACATTGACCAAGCCCGAGACTCGAACCCATGCAGACAGGTAGACGGTAGTGATTTGTAATGGTGAGCGCTTTAGACCACTTGGGGCCCCCAGAAGAAATTGAAAATAGGAACTGTTGACAGATGCACACAATGCAATACAATAATCTTGCTTGGCTATACAGCCACATCTGGATGTCACATTAGCACCATTTTCATTTAAGCCCAACTAGAAATAATTAGAAATATTTGGGTGAAAATCCCATGCTGTGGATTCCAAAAATGTAAAAAATTTAAGTGTCCAATGTATTTAAACATTATGCAACATAAACAGAAAAAAACAGTCCACAATGAGATTTAACAAAAGTTAATTCCCAACATTAATGTGATCAGGTTATGTTATCAGAATGAGAATAACAAATTTACAAGTGACCATGACCTCTGACTCACAAATCCTTAAATTTCATGTCACATGGTGAACTCATGTGTAATGTCTTAAGACAATATTTCCATGAAAAGTGTAGAAACAGCCAGATCCATAAACTCCAAACACTAACCTTTAAAAAAACTGCCTTGGGAGCAATGACCTTCAAATGTTTTAGCTGCCCAACCCCTACGGATGTTACCTGTCTCATGATGAAGTAGGTACGTCTGTTGATGGCCCACAATATGCAAATAGGAGATATTGGCCTTCAAAAAATTTCAACCTCAAGAGGGCCAAACAGACAGCAGGACATCAAATGTGCATTATGACCATTGTCTCCCCTTTTGTGGCATTTGTCATTGGGATGAAATCCTCTTTGTTACCCATGGATTGAGAGATAAAAAGAGAAACAGCAAAAGCATAGAGAGAGGAGATTAATCACAAAGGCATGTGCAAGAGTTACCTGTTCTTCAACTGAAACATACTCTTGGTCATCAGGTGTCAAATCAATAAGAACTGTGCCCTGCGGCAGATAGGACTGTCCACCTGAATAAAAAAGTAAAAGTTAGTTGGTTGTTCTGTGTCAGACATGTAACAGAATTCAAGGCAAACATAAGACCAGCAGAATAGTAAATTGGGTGACAAACGTTCGATCTGAAGGCAAGTCACATTATTCTCTACTGAAAATTTACTATTTAACTGGATGGAATAATCGGCATATCTTGTTTCAAAAATTACATTGTTACAAAATAATGATGACCATATTTTAAAAAATTTATAGGAGATAACTTCAGATCCTATCATCTGACCATCTTATTAAAGGATTTCCAAAGGAAAGGTCAATTCATTATATTTTCATAACCAAAATATTACCTCAATGTATGTCTGCATTCAGTAAGATTATCATTAGCAGTGCAAACAATTTTACAACAGCATGGCTTGAAAATTCCACTCTTCTGATTTTAAGTGATGGCCGAGGAAGGGCAAAACACTTTTACAAGATGTTCATCTGATTGGATGGGTTGCATTTTCTCTTGACTTTACCTCAAAACAAAGATGCTTCAATAAGACTAGCATTTGGCAGTGAAATGCTAACAAACCTACAATGTCAGGGCTTGAAAATTCCACTTAACCAGTCATATTTAATGGCTCAGGAAGAGCAAAAATTTTTCATGTTCATGTGATTGGATGGGTGGCATTTTCTCCTGGCGACTTTACCTTAAAGCAAAGCTGCATTTAATAAGACTATGAATGCTAGCAAACCTACTGCGTAGGGCTTGAAAAATCCACTTAACCAGCCATATTTAATGCTGAGAAAGGGAAAGCGAAATTTTCAAGATGCTCATTCAACTGGACATTTTGCATTAAGTAAGATGAGTAAAACTGATGTAGGCCAAGTTCCAAGTCACCTGCCATGCAGGACAAGTAGCAAAACTTAAAATCTGTAGAGTCATGTGTATGGGGTTTTAATGAATGGCATTCAGCAACACAAGGTAACAGCCAAGGGTTAGCTTGCCATGGGCAACGAATTCAGTTTTGCTTCTCAGATGGAAGAGCTTGCCTACCAAGATTTGGAAAGATTTGCCTTCTAAAACTTGTTAAGACTTGCCTACTAAGACTTGTAAAAATTTGCATACTAAGACTTGTGAAGACATGCCTACTAAGACTTGCACAAAGTTGCCTTCTAAGACTTGTGAAGACTTGCCTACTAAGACTGGTAAAAACTTGTATAGCAAGACTTGTCAAGACATGCCTAATAAGATGTGTAAAACTGGCCAACTAAGACTTGTAAATACTTGCCTACTGAGACTTGTGAAGACTTGCCTACTAAGACTTTTGAAAAGACTTGCTCACTAAGATTTTTGAAGGCTTACCTACTGAGGCTGGCGAAGACTTGCCTACTGAGACTTCTGAAGACATGCCTACCAAGATTTGTGACGATTTGCCTACTAAGACTTGCAAAGATCTGCTTACTAAGATTTCCAAAGACTTGCCTACCAAGACTTTTAAAGGCATGCCTATCAAGACTTGTACAGACTATCCTACTAAGACTTATAAAGACTTGTATAGGATGACTTGTAAAGACTTGCTTACTAAGACTTGTAAAGACTTGCCTATTAAGTTGTGCAAAACTTGCCTACTAAGACATGTAAATACTTGCCTACTGAGACTTGTGAAGACTTGCCTACTAAGACCTGTAACGACTTGCCTACTATAAAATGTAAAGACTTTCCTACTAAGACTTGAAAAGACTTGTCTACTAAGACTTATGAACACTTGCCTACTAAGACTGGTGAAGACCTACCTACAAAGACTTGTAAAGATATGCATATTAAGACTTGTACAGACTATCCTAAAACTTGTGAAGACCTGCCTACAAAGAATAACTTGCCTACTAAGACTTGTAAAGGCTATCCAACTAAGACTTGTAAAGACTTGCCTAAGACTTGTAAAGACTTGAATACTAAGACTTGCCTATTAAGACTTGTGATGACTTGCCTACTAAAACTTGTGAAGACTTGCCTACTAAAACTTGTTAAGACTATCCTACTAAGACTTGCAAAGACTATCCTATTAAGACTTGTAAAGACAATCCTACTAAGACTTGTAAAGACTATCCTACTAAGACTTGTAAAAACTTGCCTACTAAGACTTGTGAAGACTTGGCTACTAAGACTTGTAAAGACTATCCTACTAAGACTTGTAAAAACTTGGCTACTAAGACTTATGAAGACTTGGCTACTAAGACTTGTAAAGACTATCCTACTAAGACTTGTAAAAACTTGCCTACTAAGATTTGTGAAGACTTGCCTACTAAAACTTGTAAAGACTATCCTACTAAGATTTGTAAAAACTTGTCTACTAAGACTTGTAAAAACTTGTCTACTAAGACTTGTGAAGACTTGGCTACTAAGACTTGTAAAGACTATCCTACCAAGACTTGTAAAAACATGCCTACTAAGATTTATAAGAGAGGCAAAGAAAAACTCTGTGTATACATAGTTTATTTGCCATATAAGTTATTTACATGACTTGTATTTAGACTAATCTGATCAACAATCTTGGTTACATATACATTTATGTGTTTATTCTTCACTTATGAATGATCAACAAATCGGAAATATTCAATGCTATTACAATTTAATGCAAGGACCTGTCAATCATCTTGAAAACTGCAATGAGAAGACAAGCAGTAAGAAGAACCTAATTATTATTGGCACTACTAGTACATAATGCTACCCTTAATGCAGCCCATGTGTACTGCAAGAAGCATTAAGCTGAGAGTCTTTCATAACTATTCAGTAAGTGTTCCAAAGATCCACCTACATCAATATGCTTGACAGTATAAACCCTGTATCTGACTTTCATAAAACTTCACATGACACTTGAACAGTGTTGACCATAGTGCTTAAGTAAGCAAGTTCAGGAAAGCCTTGAGTAATATTATACATTCTTTTCAGCTTCATACTGTGATGAAAAAGGCATGTGACTTTCAAGGTTTTAATACAATATTCTGTTCATAATTATGAACCATGCATTCTGCTTTAGTGGGCAAGATAGGAACTCCTAGCACATCACAACATAAATTTTGGACCAAGAATGATATTATCAAAGTGTTACTTGAATGCAGCAACTGATATAGATGATATGCATTTAGGTTTTTTAAAAGATTAGAACTCAGCATCTGACAAGTATGTCATTGATTGGTATATTGCTTTTCCAATAGACATCCATTCATAACAAAAAACAATTCTGCAGGATTGATATAAATAAACAATGCTATAGCAATATCATCCTAAAGTTTCCAGTGAGTCCAGCCCCCGCTGTAGCAGATGTGACTTTTAATATTCAAACCTTCACCACTTTTCATGACAATGACAACACCTGGTTATTTGTGACTATTGTATTTCAAAATCCTTATGCAGTTAAGACAAAATAGAAACAAATCTTCTGTAATAAAAAAATAAACATGATTACTGCATGGTCATTTATTACTATTCCCACTGTGTACAATAACTACAAATTTATATGCAAAAGGCATTTATAATTTTTTTTATTTAAAAAAATGTACTAACCTAAAACTTTTCTGGGTGTCTTGATATCTGAATCATCAGTAAGATCTGTTAAAAAGAAAACAGTATAGTTATGTTCATATCAAATGTGTATTTTGTGCTTATTTCTAAAAAGAAAACAGTATACCAAATATGTATTTTGTTCTTATTTCTAAAAAGAAAACAGTATAGTTATGTTCATATTAAATATGTATTTTGTCTTTATTTCTAAAAAGAAAACAGTATAGTTATGTTCATATCAAATGTGTATTTTGACCTTATTTCTAAAAAGAAAACAGTATCTCAAATGTGTATTTTGTGCTTACTTCTAAAAAGAAAACAGTATAGTTATATTTTGTCCTTATTTCTAAAAAGAAAACAGTATAGTTATGTTCATATCAAATGTGTATTTTGACCTTATTTCTAAAAAGAAAACAGTATACCAAATATGTATTTTGTTCTTATTTCTAAAAAGAAAACAGTATAGTTATGTTCATATCACATGTGTATTTTGACCTTATTTCTAAAAAGAAAACAGTATATCAAATGTGTATTTTGTCCTTATTTCTAAAAAGAAAACAGTATAGTTATATTTTGTCCTTATTTCTAAAAAGAAAACAGTATAGTTATATTTGTATCAAATATGTATTCTGTCCTTATTTCTAAAAAGAAATCAGTATAGTTATGTTCATATCAACTGTATATCTTGTCCTTATTTCTAAAAAGAAAACAGTATAGTTATATTCATATCAAATGTGTATTTTGTCCTTATTTCTAAAAAGAAAACAGTATAGTTATATTTGTATCAAATGTGTATTTTGTCCTTATTTCTAAAAAGAAAACAGTATAGTTACATTTGTATCAAATATGTATTTTGTCCTTATTTCTAAAACAAAAACAGTATAGTTATATTCATATCAAATGTGTATTTTGTGCTTATTTCTAAAAAGAAAACAGTATAGTTATGTTTATATCAAATATGTATTTTGTCTTTATTTCTAAAAAGAAAACAGTATAGTTATGTTCATATCAAATATATATTTTGTCCTTATTTCCAAATAGAAAACAGTATAGTTATATTGATATCAAATGTGCATTTTGTGCTTATTTCTAAAAAGAAAAGTGTATCAAATGTGTATTTTGTGCTTATTTCTAAAAAGAAAACAGTATAGTTATATTTATATCAAATGTGTATTTAGTCCTTATTTCTAAAAAGAAAACAGTATAGTTATGTTCATATCACATGTGTATTTTGACCTTATTTCTAAAAAGAAAACAGTATATCAAATGTGTATTTTGTCCTTATTTCTAAAAAGAAAACAGTATAGTTATATTTTGTCCTTATTTCTAAAAAGAAAACAGTATAGTTATATTTGTATCAAATATGTATTCTGTCCTTATTTCTAAAAAGAAATCAGTATAGTTATGTTCATATCAACTGTATATCTTGTCCTTATTTCTAAAAAGAAAACAGTATAGTTATATTCATATCAAATGTGTATTTTGTCCTTATTTCTAAAAAGAAAACAGTATAGTTATATTTGTATCAAATGTGTATTTTGTCCTTATTTCTAAAAAGAAAACAGTATAGTTACATTTGTATCAAATATGTATTTTGTCCTTATTTCTAAAACAAAAACAGTATAGTTATATTCATATCAAATGTGTATTTTGTGCTTATTTCTAAAAAGAAAACAGTATAGTTATGTTTATATCAAATATGTATTTTGTCTTTATTTCTAAAAAGAAAACAGTATAGTTATGTTCATATCAAATATATATTTTGTCCTTATTTCCAAATAGAAAACAGTATAGTTATATTGATATCAAATGTGCATTTTGTGCTTATTTCTAAAAAGAAAAGTGTATCAAATGTGTATTTTGTGCTTATTTCTAAAAAGAAAACAGTATAGTTATATTTATATCAAATGTGTATTTAGTCCTTATTTCTAAAAAGAAAACAGTATAGTTATGTTCATATCAAATATGTATTTTGTCCTTATTTCTAAAAAGAAAACAGTATAGTTATATTTTGTCTTTATTTCTAAGAGAAAACAGTATAGTTATATTCATATCAAATGTGTATTTTGTCCTTATTTCTAAAAAGAAAACAGTAATGTTCATATCAACTGTGTATTTAGTCCTCATTTCTAAAAAGAAAACAGTATAGTTATATTCATATCAAATGTGTATTTTGTCCTTATTTCTAAAAAGAAAACAGTAATTGTCATATCAACTGTGTATTTAGCCCTCGTTTCTAAAAAGAAAACAGTATAGTTATATTCGTATCAAATGTGTATTTTGTCCTTATTTCTAAAAAGAAAACAGTATAGTTATATTCATATCAAATGTGTATTTTGTCCTTATTTCTAAAAAGAAAACAGTAATTGTCATATCAACTGTGTATTTAGTCCTCATTTCTAAAAAGAAAACGGTATAGTTATGTTCATATCAAATATGTATTTAGTCCTTATTTCTTAAAAGAAAACAGTATAGTTATATTTTGTCCTTATTCCTAAAAAGAAAACAGTATCGTTATATTTGTATCAAATGTGTATTTTGTCCTTATTTCTAAAAGGAAAAACAGTATAGTTATATTTATATCAAATGTGTATTTTGTCCTTATTTCTAAAATCAAAACAGTATTGTTATATTTGTATCAAATGTGTATTTTGTCCTTATTTCTAAAAAGAAAACAGCATATCAAATGCGTATTTTGTGCTTATTCTAAAAAGAAAACAGTATATCAAATATGTATTTTGTCCTTATTTCTAAAAGGAAAACAGTATAGTTATATTTGTATCAAATGTGTATTTAGTCCTTATTTCTAAAAAGAAAACAGTATAGCTATGTTCATATCAACTGTGTATTTTTCCTTATTTCTAAAAAGAAAACAGTATAGTTATATTTGTATCAAATGTGCATTTTGTCCTTATTTCTACAACATTGTGCACAGCTACTGAACTAAATACACTTCTGTAACACTGAACAGCATGACTAGATGGAGTGACAAGCACTGAAGTGAACTAAAAAAGAAAGGGAGAAAAGCCTGATTTTATGCATGTTTGTATCTCCAAGATCACTGGCATAACAAACAGCATCAAAATATATTTTTAAGCTATGACAGTACTAATAAATGCAATTTCAAATGTAAAAATAAAAAGAGTCCCTGGAAGGGATTGACTTTCATCTGGCTAAAAAGAAAATCCAGGAATTCAAGATCAGACTATTTCTTCATTTGATTTGCTAATTCCTGAAACCATCTCTGATATTCTTTAGCAGTAACAAGATATTCACATTTGCTGCTGTGGTGAAGATATACTAGCCATCAGAATGGCTACATTTTATTTGGTTCTAGGACACAATTTTTAACACGGAGATGATGTACTTATCCAAATCTACATTTATATCATGTTCATTGACCCCAATATCCGGTTAAGATAATTATTTAAAGCTTCTTACCAACAAAATTTCACTGGTGAATCCAGTGAAGCTAATAGGCTCAGCTGAATTTTAATTAGGTCTGGTGGTCATTTGGGCCAATGCCACTAGACCCACGAGACAGGCTGTCTATGTGAAGCTAAATCTCTCAGATAAAAAACTAAACAAGGCTGACTCTCTACGCCAATCAACAGCTTCTGTTATGTCTCATAAAAATGTTATGTTCAAACACAAGACCCACAGATATAGCTCTAAAATCTACATGAGGTGACTCTTATCTTTTGAGACCTCAGAGTACACTGAGTGCATAAACCACTTCAGTCATGAAAATAGGGCTTGAAGGGTGATATCCTGCTTCCTGGCTTGTACGGGGAGAAAGAGTTGCTTGTTTGTTGCATGGCTTGCCTCTCTGCACTTCAAGTACTGCTTGCGGGTGCAAACAGGGTCTTGCAGGGCCTCTGCTCCTGGCATGTCTTTGAAAGAGAGGGTGCATATGTGGACTCTCTGATTGTCAACTGAGAGAAACCTATTTTTGGTTACAAAGCCTAGTTACATCGAGATGACCACCAAGGATAGTTCAGACCAATGGAAAAGGCATGTAACTCACTCACCTGCATGCTGTAACTAATGCCATCAGAAAACATGTTTTGTAGGAAAGCAGTTTCAAGGAAGTGTGGGCTAAAGACTAGAATTTATCTGAACTTAACTGGGTTAAAATTCAGGAGAGGTTCCATTTGGAAAGAAGATGAGTGATTCTGGTCAATTCCGATCAGAATTGGCTCAAAGGTCTGACAGATCTTTTTCATGACTGATATTGAGTCTGCTATGATGCCAGAATGTGTCATATGGAGCAGAAGTCTTCGATGGTAACTAGTCCAACTGTTTCATATAGACAATGAAACAAGTCAGTCAGTTGAAGGATTAAGGCAATCGGAGGGGTTTATTATTTATTTATCATATGCAGTGCATGCCCAGCCATTTAACAGCATCAACATCAACATGGTCCAAGTCCTGCAGTCCACTGGGGAACTTTGTCAGTGGACAGTTGCTCACAATGTGTGACAATGTCTGTAGAGCACCACATCTACAGGAAGAGTCAGTTGCCTGGCCCCATCGGACAAGACTGACTGTACAATGACCCTGATCTATCTGGAAACAGTTCAGCTTGGTCCACAGATGTCATGGAAGGTTGAAGCCAGGAGGGCATATAGATGGCTCAGCTACATGGGAGTGGTTTACAACATCTGTTGAAGACCACTCATCACTCCATGCTGAAATAGCTGTCATATCCTCCGTCAATGGACCTAACCAGATTGGATGTCTTGAAGCCAAGCGAACTGCTGGATGTGAGGTGATGTCCATGTCCAGTGGATGTTTCTCACTGGCATAAACCTAAGCCAGCAGTTTGTGGTTGCTTCCTGGCAACAGACATGTTTAGGACGTATGTTGCTGAGTACCGGCAGCAATGGTAAAGGAGTAAAACATAGTGTTCCTGAGATTATGCGCATTGTTGAGTTGAGATGAATGTCAATTGGCTTGGTATGGGACAACTGAGAGACTAGATAGCTCAGCTGTTGAATAACAGGGGGCCAGTGCTGATGTCTTAAGGGTCTAAGCACTAGCACCCCAGGTTGAGCCAGCCAGTTTGCAGAGCAGGTTGTTTTGAGTGCTCAGTTTTGCTGCAGATTTCTTCAGGTGGTTAGAGAAAGTCAGTTATCTGTCCAAAGTCACACCAAGGTATGTTGGTGTTGGGTTGTGTTTTATGTGCTGCCCATTGAGGGGGAAGATGTTATTGACCCTGTAGTAGCACCTAAAAAGCTGCCACTTTCTCTCATAAGCCTTCAGAATGGAATGCCTTCTTCCAAGAGCCATGCATGAAGACAATCCAGGCAGAGGAGGAACAACCATGACCAAGATGACTAGAATCTTCCTGTGCAGATCTATCACCAGAGACCCAGGACATGTCCCATCAGTAAGGGGCTATCAGAATCATCTTACAGTTCTGACCCTGCAGCTTCTGGATTATTTTTGGTACCAGGGCTGTGGGAGGGTAGGCAAAGGTCAAAAACCCCTCCAAACTGCTGATAGTGTGTCCATATCCCAAACTTCTGGGTCCAGAGCTGAAGAGACAAAGGTGGGCAACATGTGATTCCACCTTGTCCCAAAAAGTCAATCAATGGACTACCCCAAATTGTGCAAATCCCAAAAAAGACTGACTGATGGAGAGACCATTCTGCATGAATGATTTGATCCTTTCTGAAAACTGTGTCAGCCAGGATAATGAGTTTGCTGGGAATGTGCCTGATTTGTATGTTGATATGGAGTCGGTTGCACCAACATAGAAACTGCCAAATAATGAGAACATACAGGTCTTGTGATTTGGTATCCCCCAATCATTTGAGGAGGTAGGTCACCATTACAGAGTTTTCGACATAATTAGTACTCCCTGAGAATCAATCATTTCACAACTGAAAAGACAATGATGACAGCCTTTATTTTGAGAATGTTGATGTAAAGAGGTCAATCTCCTGACTCCCACATGGTGCAGACAGTAGTAAAATCATGCAATGGCACCCCAATTATACAAACTGGCATTGGTAAATACTGTTGTTTCTGCTTAATGCTTCTCCATAGAAATGGGTTGTACTACTGACACAAAAATGATCATACCTCATCACTTTTGATCAAGGAAACTTAAAAATGGGTGCCATTGGGCAAGTTAGGTCATCTGTAAGGGGCACATCAAAAGGCTGAGGGGGATCAAGTCTGCTGCTGCTTTGAATAATCTGATGAGTTGAAAGAACTCTCTTGCTGAGATCCAAGTCCTGTTGGAAACAGACTTGAGTTTGATGCTCTGTACTATGCAAATATGAGGGAGTCACATCAGATTGAATTTGTTAAGAAACTTCATAGCCAGATGGACAAAATTCTAGGATGTTTGAAGATCAGACTTTTCCCAGTTCACTTGAAATCCTAGATAATACAAATGTGATAGAAATCATTTCTGCCCCTGAGGAGAATAGAACTTACTATATGTTTCTGGAGGATGTCATCCAAGTATGCCACCGTCACTGCAGATGAAGTCTACTAGATCCAGGCAATGATGAAATCTATATTTTTAGTAAATGCTTCAGGGCTGATACTTAGGCCAAAGGGTAGGAATTGAAACTGATAAACCATATCATGTAAAGCAAAACGGTTAAAAGTCTGTGACACAGGGTGGGTAAGGATGTGTAAATATGCGAGTTTGGATCGAGACTGATGGCAATTGAGGCAACTCAGGTCAATGATTGGACTCAACTTGCTGTTTGCCTTCTGGATAAAAAAAAGCCAAGAACAAAAAAAATGGAGATGGTGGTTTTCATACAATCTCCACTGCCTGTTTGTCATTTAGAGGCCATATGTCCTACTGCAGAAAAGCTTCCTTCTCCCAATTTGTCATTATATCCATGAAAAGGAAAGAGGAGGAGATTCGATAAATGAACTCTGTTACCCCTCTGCAATTACCTGGATCACCAATTTGTTTTCTTTTTTCTGAAGAAATAGAGCGATCAAGTGAGACATGAATTGAAGGAGTTGGGTACCTATGGATAGGCTACCTGTGGGTAGTAGGGTTGGCAGGTCAACATCCAAGAGTTGGGAGTTATGGAGGCAGAGAAACTTGGTTTCATGCCTATCATTTTGGGTTGTCTTGTAAACTGGTTATGTTGTTGCCTCCTGGCATCAGGCTCAGATCTGAACTGGATGCTTGCCTTAAAAGATTCCTTGTCCCTGGCCTGGCTATGTCCCTCCACTGCTGCAATGCAGAGTGGTCTTAAATGTCTGTGCGGGATGGGCAGCAAGATGTAAGGGCAGTTCCTGAGCCACTCGCCTCTGAATGACTTCTATTTTGCCTCCAAAAAGTAATAACAAGCCAAACAGCATCATCTGAAATGCCAGGGTAATGTGGCTTGAGCAACATGAAGTGCAAACGGTTAAAAGTCTGTGACACAGGGTGGGAAAGGATGTGTAAATATGTGAGTTTAGATCGAGACTGATGGCAATTGAGGCAACTCAGGTCAATGATTGGACTCAACTTGCTGTTTGCCTTCTGGATAAGAAAAAGCCAAGAACAAAAAAAATGGAGATGGTGGTTTTCATACAATCTCCACTGTCCGTTTGTCATTTAAAGGCCATATGTCCTGTTGTAGAAAAGCTTCCTTCTCCCAATTTGTCATTATATCCATGAAAAGGAAAGAGGAGGAGATTCGATAAATGAACTCTGTTACCCCTCTGCAATTACCTGGATCACCAATTTGTTTTCTTTTTTCTGAAGAAATAGGGCGATCAAGTGAGACATGAATTGAAGGAGTTGGGTACCTATGGATAGGCTACCTGTGGGTAGTAGGGTTGGCAGGTCAACATCAAGTGTTAGGAGTTATGGAGGCAGAGAACTTGGTTTCATGCCTATCATTTTGGGTTGTCTTGTAAACTGGTTATGTTGTTGCCTCCTGGCATCAGGCTCAGATCTGAACTGAATGTTTGCCTTAAAAGATTCCTTGTCCCTGGCCTGGCTATGTCCCTCCACTGCTGCAAGGCAGAGTGGTCTAAATGTCTGTGCGGGATGGGCAGCAAGATGTAAGGGCAGTTCCTGAGCCACTCGCCTCTGAATGTCTTCTATTTTGCCTCCAAAAAGTAATGGCGAGCCAAACAGCATCATCTGAAATGCCAGGGTAATGTGGCTTGAGCAACATGGAGTGCAAACATGTGCCATGTTGTATCAGGTAAAGATTGGCAAAGCAGTCAACATATTGGCCATGGAATGGTGAGCTGTCCTATTAATGACCCCAAACATTCAGGCATTTTCATTGCTAGAATTTTCTGCTAGTCAGAAAATCACCAATGACACCAAATCAAGTACATCTTATTTAACACAAAAAGTGAAATTACTTCCTTCCTACAAACAATTAACAAGACCATAAACATAAACTTTAATTTGTTCTCTACAAGGATCAAACATTAAATGCTTATTTTAACCTAAAACTTTTTTACATTATATTGCTAAAAATCTGTAAATGTGAGCAGAAAAGCATATGGTCAAGCATATGTTAATGCACAGAAGTGAAATTGAAATGCATAGTTCCTTCCAATCAACCATAAACAAAAAACCTTAAACACAAACTATAATCTTCTGTCTACAAAGAGCAAATAAACTTTGACCTTTCTCCATAAATTGTGAGCCAACCAATTACACTGTTAACATTGTATCAAATAAGGTCAAGCATAAGCTAATGAACATGCAGCATAATCAAAACCTTAAAACAATAACTTGCTGTCTGTAAGTGCTTATGCCAACACCAGTGTCATAACAGCTTTTGTGTACTTTGTAAAAATGCAGAAAACTGAAGTATATGAGAAGAAACCTGGAAAGGCAAATCTAAATTTAGGACACTGCTCGCACTAAAGTGAAGCATAACAAGAATCTATTGTGAATGATGCTCCATGGATGAAAAAAATTTCTAGGAACTGATGAGAAAACCATTTCTTCCTTTTAACTGTCAAGTACTGAAACCATCGCTGGCATTATTCAATGATAAATTTTTTTCCATATTAAATGCTGTGGTGCACAAACTGGATGTCAACTCAACAAAATTTTCATTTAAGACCCAAGTAAACGTCATCAAAAATCATCTAATCAAAGATATCATTATGTTCATCTATTCAGGCAGAGTAGTGACAACAAGATTTTCAATATAGGCATTGTGGCAGCAAAACTGGATGGAGGAGTTGGCACCATTTTCATTCAGGACCAACCAGGAAGCATAAGAAGTCTACTGATGAAAACTTCATGCTGATATATGATCTATTTGGTAGTAGTAGAGTAACAATATTTTCAAGATATGACATTCCATTCAGAAGTAGCAATTACAAGATTTTCAAGATGGCTACTGTGGTGGCCATATTGCACATCTGATCAGCACTATTTTCATTTATGACCAACTAAATATCATACAAAGTCCTTCAGTGAAAGCTTCATGTTGATACCAACATCTATTTGGAAGGAACAGTTATAATATCTTCATGACTGTCGTTGTGTGACAGCCATTTTGGACATCAGATTGGTACCATTTTCATTTGAAACCATGTGGACATCGTAAGAAGTCTTCAACATTAATATGTCATTATGTTCTGGTAGAGATGTGATAACATTTTTAAGATGGCTGCCATGGTGGTCATACTGGATATCAGATTGACACCATTTTCATTTAAGAACAGTTAGACATCACAAGATGTCTTTTAGTGAAAAGTCCATGGTGATATGACCATCCATGTAGAAGTAGTGATAACAGATCTTAAAGATGGCTGCCACAGAAGCCATTTCAGAAGTCTGATTGGTACTAGTTTCATTATGGACCAACTAGACTTAAGAAATCTTTCAGTGAAAACTCCACGCTGGTATCACCATCCATTCAATAATAGCGATAAAAAAATTTCAACATGGCTTCCATGGCAGACATGTTGGACCTCACACTAGCAACAGTTTCAATTACGACCTAGTAGACATCATAGGAATTCTTCAGTGACAACCCCATGTTGAAATGACCATAACTTTATTAGGGGTAGTAATAACAAGATTTTCAAGATGGCTGCCACAATGGCCATATTGTATGTCTGAGCAGCACCATTTTCATTTCACACCAACTAAAGAATGGAATGAATGTGTGCAAAGTTTCATGGCCATCCTCCAAATAGTTTAGGAAAAGAAGTCATAACAAATTCAATGACAGATAATAGAGTACAGACCCTTCTGGCCAACCACCAATGAAGTTAATAAAAACAGGCAGGAGGTATCAGACTAGCACTGTATAAACTAGAATGTGGTTATAAATTAGTAATCTATAATCAGGTTATTGAGTGCTTCTTTTTTTTAAATCTTGTCAGATAAGTAGTGTCTTATCAATTAATTTCATGATCAAAAACTAACCAAACTTCCCCAGCTAAAATGGAAGAAGGTGACAGAACAGCCCAAGTTAATGCAAAGCTTTCTCTGAGACTCAGAATCATGCCCTAAACCACTAAATTACAATGGCATACAAATGGTCCCAAAAACACTAAACTGCAAGTATCATGGACAACAAAGGAACCCTAAACTATTAAATTACAAGTAGTCTGGCCAACAAAGGGGCCCTAAACCACCAAACTGCATGGAGTATGACATAGAAAGGGGCCCCTAAACCACAATAATTGCTAGTAGTGTGGACAAAAGCAGGGCCCTCAACCACTAAATTACAAGTAGTATGGCTAAAAAATGGGTCCTAACCCACTAAACTGTATGTAGTATGGCCAAAAAAGGGATCTAACTCACTAAACTGCAAGTAGTATGGCCAAAAAGGGGCCTTAAACCACTAAATTACAACTAGCATGCCAAAAAGGGACCTAATCTACTGAACTAAGCAGTATGGTCAGAAAAGTGGCTCCAACCCTCTAAACTGCAAGCAGTATGGCCAAAAAGGGACCCTAAGTCAATAAATTACAATAAGTATGGCCAACAAAGGGGCCCCAAAACACTAAATTGCAAGTAGTATGGCCAACAAAGGGAACCTAAACCACTAAATTACAAGTAGCATGCCAATAAAGGGGCCTTAACCCACTAAACTGCAAGCAGTATGGCCAAAAAGAGGCCATAAGCCACTAAATTACAAGTAGTATGGCCAACAAAGGGGCCCCAAAACACTAAATTGCAAGAAGTATGGCCAACAAAGGGAACCTAAACCACTAAATTGCAAGTAACATGCCAATAAAAGTGCCTTAACCCACTAAACTGCAAGTAGTATGACCAACAACGGGGCCCCAAACCACTAAAGAGCTAGAATGGCCATCAGAAGGACGCTAAACCACTTAATTACAAGCAGTATGGCCAACAAGGGACCCTAAACCACCAAATTGCAAGTAGTCTGGCCAAGAGAGGTGCCCTAAACCACTCAATTACAAGTAGCATGGCCAACAAAAGGGGTCTGAACCACCAACCTGCAAGTTGTGTGGCCAACAAAGGGGCCTAAACTACTAAATGAAAAGTAGTATGGCATACAAAGGGGCCCTAAACCACTAAATTGCAAGTAGTATGCCCAAGAAGAATGTCTGACTTTGTTCAACAGCACAGCAGATGATGAAAAGTTATATCATGCTGAGGTCAAAAGTGCCTTACTCAGAGAGACAGACCAATGCTCAACAACAATATAAGAAAACCCACATAATTAATTGGTGTGCCACTAAGGGATGCTAATTCAACTACCCATGTAATGCATCATTTGATCCAATTTTATCTCCTTGTATGTATTTATCTATTCATTGTTGGGAAAAATATGTAATTAGCAAAAATCCTGAATTTAAAAGATGATGTATTTTATCTAGATTTAATGCTTTATATTCCACATAACTTCAAAAAGTTATCAAGAAATTTAAAAACCTGTCAATGAAAACAACAAATTTTTCAAAATTCAAGGATTTACAAGGTAACCTCTTAAATTCAAAGATCTTTTAAAGGCTGTATGAACCACGATTTCAACACCATCAACCCTGAATGGTCGAAGCCTGAACACAGAAGTTATCCTCACCTTTTCCAGACATTAATTTTTCTATTCCTTTTAGAATCTTGTGTCGATGACCATAAGCATTTATACCAATTACTTTTAATTCATCATGTCCCATTTCCACAAGAATGTCCATTGTAATTTGTTCCCTTTCAAACACTTCTCGTAACTGCTCAAGTCCTATGCTTGTCAGAAACACTGAAACACTAATAGATTCTATTGTCCTCTCTCCTTCTGCCACAGTTCTCTCAATACAACCATCTCCCATCTGTGGACTGGATATACCACCAGTAGCTCCCATTGTCAAGTCAGCACTGAAAAAAATTACATATGAAAATGTCAACTGTCAATGAATCACACATCATGACTAACCCAGACCAGGCTGAATACATTAATGATTACTTTTACATTTTTATGTCATGGCTGACTCAGGCCAGGCTGAAGACTTTCATCATTACATCTTTGTCATGGCTAACTTGAACCAGCCTGAATACATTTATCTTTACTTTTACATCTTTATGTCTTGAATGACCAGGCTGAAGACCTTCATTATTAACTTTACATCTTTATCAGTGCTTTCGATAATGCACAAATGTACATCCCTGACACAATAAAATTAAAATGATGCATTAAAACATTAAAATTTACATTCCAATACATATAATATGCACATGGCTTTCTCTTACTGTGCTAAAATTACACTGTTATTCAGATCAGCCAATCAGCACTTAGAATTAGGGCCATGCTCATTAATTATGCATTGTGTTTATTTCCGAGTGTAGCCGAAGAAGTAGTGCATGTGACCTCGAAAGGAAGGAGTCAAATTAAACTGGAAAACAAACCCTGCAAAAATATATATTACTACCATTTGTAGTCACATCCTGCAGGAAAACACAAACAACATATATGAAAAAATGGTAGTCCTCGTTTAATCTCGACCCCATTGTTAACAAACATGTGTTACTAAACAATTCACTCCGATATTCATTGTTGTCAGCAGCAGGTGGATCTATAATTGTCGTTTACATGGCACATGTACATGTACTTAAACTGGCCTAGATTTTGGTCTATGTGAGAAAATTATGAAGGCTAGCTGAGGCTACCAAGGGGATAAAGCAATTCATAGGGAAATTAGAAAAATGAACAACATAAAAAATGTTCACAAACATCTTTGTGGCCAGATATCTAGTTTCAAAGGATTTCAAGAATGCCCAGCATGCTTCTAGGAGGGGACTGCAACTTTTAGCAAAACAGGAGCACTGGACTCCTAGTTTTAAAATCCTAGTGAGGCCTCAAAGTACACTCTGCTGAAAATAAAATATTCATCAGGGGTGAAAGCAGGCACCCTGACTTTGACCAGGATAAACTTATCACAGATGCTTGCATGCCTTCTAACACATGCAAGCAAAGGAGAATGTGAACTCAGTTAATGCCAGCCCAATGATGAAAGAACTCATGAATGTCTATTACATTTCTGCCTGATCTTATTCTAGAAACTTGGTAGTGGAACCCTTTAACAGCTTGTGAGGACCCTATAAAATTCAAAAAATGGGTCCTCGGGACTCCATAAAATATCACGCTAACAGAAGCCCTGTTTATGTCATGGCTGATTCAGACCAAGCTAAAGGCTTCATTATTGACTTTACATCTTTGTTATGGTTAACTTATACCAGGCTGAATGATTTCTTCATTACTTTTACATCTTTATGTCATGCCTAACTCAGACCAGGCTGAATACTTTCTTCATTACTTTTACATCTTTATGTCATGCCTAACTCAGACCAGGCTGAAGACTTTCATCATTACTTTAAAAAACATGCCTAACTCAGACCAGGCTGAAGACTTTCTTCATTACTTTTACATCTTTATGTCACGCCTAACTCAGACCAGGCTGAGGACTTTCATCATTACTTTTACATCTTTATGTCATGCCTAACTCAGACCAGGCTGAAGACTTTCATCATTACTTTAAGATCTTTGTGTCATGCCTAACTCAGACCAGGCTGAAGACTTTCATCATTACTTTAAGATCTTTGTGTCAGGCCTAACTCAGACCAGGCTGAAGACTTTCTTCATTACTTTTACATCTTTATGTCATGCCTAACTCAGACCAGGCTGAAGACTTTCTTCATTACTTTTACATCTTTATGTCATGCCTAACTCAGACCAGGCTGAAGACTTTCTTCATTACTTTTACATCTTTATGTCATGCCTAACTCAGACCAGGCTGAAGACTTTCATCATTACTTTTACATCTTTATGTCATGCCTAACTCAGACCAGGCTGAAGACTTTCATCATTACTTTTACATCTTTATGTCATGCCTAACTCAGACCAGGCTGAAGACTTTCTTCATTACTTTTACATCTTTATGTCATGCCTAACTCAGACCAGGCTGAAGACTTTCATCATTACTTTT
Organism: Megalonaias nervosa; assembly: GCA_016617855.1. Taxonomy (NCBI): domain Eukaryota; kingdom Metazoa; phylum Mollusca; class Bivalvia; order Unionida; family Unionidae; genus Megalonaias; species Megalonaias nervosa. Next base: position 130,937 of record JAECUM010002626.1, read on the forward strand.
ACATCTTTATGTCATGCCTAACTCAGACCAGGCTGAAGACTTTCATCATTACTTTTACATCTTTATGTCATGCCTAACTCAGACCAGACTGAAGACTTTCATCATTACTTTTACATCTTTATGTCATGGCTGACTCAGACCAGGCTAAAGACTTTTTTACTACTAAAAGGCTAGCATCTGTAAGAAATCTGACTTTGCCTGTACCTTGTACTGGAAGAGGTACTGCTGCTGTTGCTGGTGGTACTGTTGGAGGCACTAGGGAGGACTGTCTTGGATACAGTGGCAGGAGGAGGCATCAGGGGCATAGCATCCTGCAGTAATGCCCTCACATCATCAGCCTGTAAATATGGTTACTTGTCTTAGATCAACATTAAATAGGTATGTATGAAAACATTCAACTCTAGTCTTTACTGTTTTTTTTTAAACTCAGTGTCCAAGAAAAGTGTCTAATGAATGTCAGATAAACTTAATTTATTTAACCTTCATTAAAACATTCCCATCCATGTCCCATATTAAGCACACACACATTAACACCAAAGAAAACACATTTACAAGAATCAGATAAGGGGTAGTAACCTTCCTGGCTGATATCTAATAGCACTGGCACTCTACTTTCCAAAAAGAATTTCCAGGAAGACTATTTCTTCCACTCTGGGTTCATGCACTAAGATGATTTTTATTTTCAAGGATTTTTCATGGAGATTTTAAGAAGAAAATGACAAATTTCTGGGGTCATTTTTAAAGTCTGATACTCTGATCGATGACACAACACAACAGCTAAGGTAACTATTCTTATAATGATATATATAATCCAGGATAAACTGATAAAATTATTCCATAAATGAAATTTTTTTTTCAAAAACTCGAAGGATTATTTAATTTTATACAGCAGATCAGGTGCCTCTAGTTACTTAAGAGCTTCTTTCTTCCCTATAGCAGAGCAACTCAAGGAATTTGACTTAAATAAATATGTACGAGACTGAGTGTTCAGGAAACATCTGCACAAACAGTTGCACAATATTTGCACAAGTACAAAAAGAAGAATGTGCTGAAACCAGAAAATCTCAGTTTTTAGGGTGTCATCAGCAGTGACATGCAGCTGATTCTAACTTTGACTTGACGCAGAAAGCGAAGCCCAAAACTGGCTAGACTGCGATAATGGCTCATATTCACTGCCATTTTTTGATGATGGTTGATCACATGTGGGTGATGTAGTTTGAGTTGCAGTTGGTAATGTCAATGTTGATTCCAATGCTGGTTTTCTTTGACCAGATTTAGTTGCATCACCTATCTTGAAAAATGAAGCTACAGAGATACAGTTTGCCACTCTGTATGTGTTTCTAATGTGTCTCCAATTTCATATGTGATGTCAAGGGCGGGCTCTCCCATGTTGGAAATGTTGATATATTTAGAACACATTCCACAGAATGCTTTAAATGTCAAAAAAGATTACTCGCTGATGCCATCAATGAAATATGCTCACCTTCTAACCACGTATCATTGAACAATGTTTTATAGAAGAATTTTAAATCATATTTTTTTTTAAAAATGCAGGATGAAAGAATATTTAGTCTTTCTACTGTAGATGGTACAAATCAATCCACATGTATAATGAAACTTCCACTACAGAAAAAGGAAACTGATGACTGCACATGCATAGAAATGATTAGGCATGTATGCAAAAATCTCTTAGATACCAGACTCAAACATGGCTACCGGCATAAGACAATTGTTGCAATTCATTTACTGCATTGTTTGTTAATTGTTTTTCCATCATTATGGGTTATGCAAAATTAGATTTTATAGCTGACTTTACCCAAAATCAAGTTCATTTTCTACCTGACCAGAATCGTTGAATTTGGTTTTATCTTAATCTGAGTCCAGAATATTGGAAATTTCCCATTAAATGCCAGGTCTGCCTGATATTTACCACATTCTACAATATAATTTTAGTAATTATAGGTTACTGCATTTGTATGGGAAAATATAAACGAGTTTTTCAGTTGGTTATACTGCACGACCTTGGGAGTGCAGTATATCCATCCAACTAAACGAGTTCATATTTTCCCATACAAATGCAGTAACCTTTTTATTATATGCTCATTTTCTTATTCTACCCAAGGCTTAAATATATAAACAAAAATACACTACAAGAAACAAAGTAACTGAATGTATGTCGTATTCCAAACTAAATATACGAGCATAGATGCATCATTACACAACAACATTATTAATGCACACGTAACTCCACCCAGACAAATTTGAAGTTGGTCGCGCGCTAGACATAAGTTTTGAAAGAAAATGGCGTTAGGTCTACTTAAAATTGAAATTTGGAGTAATATTGTTAATGAATGCGCATTGCAACAACTTTTCCAATTGATCTGGAATGAATACGTTTTGGTATTTTTGTCGATTCGACGCAATTTCGTGATTATGGTCTGGATTTATCTACATGAAGTAACTTACATCGGATTCCAGCAGCGTCTGCCAATTTAATCGTATTGAAGTGTATTGACACTGGCGTGCGTGTTTCTGTTCTGTCATTGAATGATTCAGATCACAATGTGGGAAAAATATGAAGTCTTTCAATTGCAATTATTGAAAAGACGCTCTGGAATTTAATGTTTATTTCATTTTGAGTGCAGTAAGGAGGATGTAACTGCACTTGGAATAAACTCGAAATTACAGTACAATTTCGAAATGTGTAATCAAGCTTGAGAACCCATGACATGGCTCATGTAATTCGGATTTGCAGAACTACTAAAGTACATTTTGAGGAAATTCAGGATGTAAAATTTTAAGTATATTTTTGCCATTTTTATTACCAGCTAAAGAAGACAGTTTATGTCTTATAACTTGCATGTTATTGTAAGGACCCTGTTTGGCATCTATAACTAGCCTAAATCTGAAACATTGTATCAAAAAAGTTATTCTGACAATGTAAAATTAACGGAGAAAAAAATGAGCATATAATAACAGATTGTTCTAGAATGGAAAAATCCATTAAGACATAGTATTTCTAGAAAATGCTAATTGTGACCCAAGTCAAGTAGGAGACTTTATAATCTTGTTATCTAGAAATTATTCATTTGTGCTCTAAGATCTTGAAAGCAGAATAAGTTGTGTTCAGTATCTGATTTGGGCTGGAATTATTTATTCAAATTATTATTTTCTGGAATTACAAAGTGTTCACTAATATTCTTGGACAGAGAAAATTAATTTGGAATTATAGTGAATTCAAACATTGATATCTTGGATTATATTATGTGATTCACTGAAAGAGTGTTGGTACAGCAACACACTTCAGGCCATTGGTATATTAGTCTATTCAAGACTACAGGCCACTACAGGCACATCAACACCTTCAGCATTGGATTTTATTTGAAATACCATTGAAATTTACGCAGAACTTTATTCATTAGGACTGGTATTAGAAATTCTAGGACTATTTGAGATTTAATTCACATTATTGTAAGTTCTTTTTAATTTTCACTTTATATTCTAGGGAAATAAATTATTTGTTGAATTTTACAAAACTTGTTGCTTTTCACTCTTTTCTATTATCTTTAGAGCATATTGTTGTAATATATCTGATAACAAGATTTTCAAACTGCCCACAATGGTGGCCATAGCAGATATCAGACTGACACCATTTTCATTAATATCGTGTACGTGCGTTACAACTTCTCAGCACAATACTAATTATATGAACCCAGCAAACAGAAAAGTTTTTAAAAATGTAAAACTGAACTCATGAAGATAAACCCTTCCAAATCAATGTAAACATGAAGTTCAACAGGATGAAAGTATAAAATGTAAAGATGTTAAAAGTTCTTTAAGATAAATATTAAATAAAAGATACAGGTCACACATGTAAAACACCCAAAACAGACACCATTATAATTCTGAGGTGAAAATCCCGTCAATATGACCATCCATTCAAGAGGTGAAGTTATAAGATTTTCAAGACAGCCATCATGGCAGCCATACTGGATCAAGATTGGTATCATTTTCATTTGGGATCTCATAAGTGACCTGGAACAAGCACCACATCAATATTATTTTCCATTCTGTAGAATAGAGATAACAAGATTTTCAAGATGGCTGCCATTACCAGATGTCAAATTTTTATCATTTTCACTTGGAGCCAACTAGATTTCATAAGTTTTTGGTGAAAATCCCATGACGATGTGATGATCCATCTAGAAGGGCTAACAGTATCACGATTTTCAAAATGTTCACCATGGATGCCATATCTGAGATTAGATCAACACCATTTTCATGTAGGACCAACAAGACATCACAAGTCTTCTGGTGTAAATCCCATGTCAAAATGTCTTTTCTGTTTAGGCAAAGTAGCAATAACAAGATTTTCAAGATGTCTGCCATGATGACCATAGCTTGATTTTCATTTAGGACCAATTAGACATAAGAAATTTGTTGCTGATGAACTCATCTCAATATGACCATCTGTCTAGATAAGCAGCGATAACAATATTTTGAAGATGGCCAGCATGGTGGCCATATTTGAAAGATCAACATTATTTTCATTTATGACCAACTAGACATAAGTCTTCCTGTGTAAATCCCATGTTGATATGAATTTCCATTTTGCAGCAGTAGAATTAAAAAGATTTTCAAAAGGATGACTATGGTGGCAATATTGGAAGTCAGATTGGCACCATTATTTTTTAGGACTAACCAGGTACCATAAGAAGTCTACTGGTGAAAACACCATGCTGGTATGTTTTTCCTTTGAGTAGAAGTAGTGACAACAAGACTTTCAAGATGGCTGCAAAAGATGTCATATTGGAATGTTACCATGGTTGCTACATTTGAGGTTAAATCAGCATCATTTTCATGTACAAACAACTTGATATCATAAGTCGTCTTCTAATGAAAACCCCATACTGAAAAGACCATCCATTTATCTTTTAATGAAAACCACATGTTGATAAGATCATACATTTATCTTTTAGTGAAAACCCCATTTTCATAAGACCATACATTTATCTTTTAGTGAAAACCTCATGTTGATAAGACCATCTATTCATCCTTTAATTAAAACCCCATGTTGATAAGACCATACATTCATCTTTTAATAAACCCCCATGTTCATAAGACCAGCCATTTATCTTTGAATGAAAACCCCATGTTGATACGACCATCCATTCAAGCACAGTAGCAATAATAGGATTCCAAGATGGTCACTGGCAGCCATAATGAACGTCCAAGCTGCACCATTAGCATTAGGACTAACCAAACCTTAGGATGAATATGTGTGTAAAATTTAATCGCAAATCTTCCAAGCAGTTTAGAAGGAGTAATGACAACAAACTTGAGCTAATGGTTGGATGATGGGCAATACATCTCATAAATTCCTCTGATCTATGACAGCTGAGCTAAAAACAAACCTCTTCAACAACTAGCACAATGTCAAACTCCAGCTGAATCATTGAAAAGGCCCTGTAACTTTCAAAGTTACAAGTTTGGATTTTCAACTGTCTGAATCTTACAAAGTGGTATCAATGATGTCAAAACCACAACTAGTGGAGAATCAAAATTTCTGGAAATTTTTAAAAACTTACAGAAGACAAATCCAATGGTGTCTGTCCCTCTTGGTTCTTTAATGTTGGATCAGCACCATGAGCAAGCTGAAATAAAGGAACATACACATACAATTTATGAATAACAGACTAAGGAACATACACATACAATTTATGAATAACAGACTAAGGAACATACACATACAATTTATGAATAATAGACTAAAAGTGCTATTTGTTTCTATCATGATAAATACATGCAAGTTCATGTCAATAAAGCTGGTTGAGGTGAACAAACAAAAGGGTTCTAAATTCCAAATTAGAGGCACACTTCATGACATGCACTTGTTTTGCAGTGTTAAATATTTTACTAAACCATGACAAGAGATAATTACAATCACCTGCTCTCACTTGCTCTGTAGTGTTACATATTTTTACTGTATCATGACAAAAAATTTATTTACAATCACTTACTCTGCAGTGTTATATATTTTTACTATACCATGACAAAAGGTAATTACAATCACTTGCTCTCTAGTGTTAAATATTTTTACTAATCCATGACAAAAGGTAAATACAATCACTTGCTCTGTAGTGTTAAATCTTTTTACTAATCCATTATCAAAGATAATTACAATCACCCACTCTCTAGTGTTAAATATTTTTACTAATCCATGACAAGGTAATTACAATCACTTGCTCTCTAATGTTAAATATTTTTACTAATCCATGACAAAAGGTAATTACAATCACCCACTCTCTAGTGTTAAATATTTTTACTAATCCATGACAAATGGTAATTACAATCACTTGCTCTCTAGTGTTAAATATTTTTACTACTCCATGACAAAAGGTGATTACAATCACTTGCTCTGTAGTGTTAAATATTTTTGCTAACCCATGACAAAAGGTAATTACAATCACTTGCTCTGTAGTGTTAAATATTTTTACTAACCCATGACAAAAGGTAATTACAATCACTTGCTCTGTAGTGTTAAATATTTTTACTAATCCATGACAAAAGGTAATTACAAGCATGTGTAGTATGCTAATGATGTACAAAACTCTTTGTTGACCTCTGTGTGAACCTAGAACACACAATATCTCACACAACCATATATATAAACCTACTAAGAAAAGAAGAGACCCAAGTATGCCTAATACTGTTTACTAAGCATAAATTGTTCTGAAAGGCAAATATAGTAATAATAGTAATAAGGCAATAATCTTGGGTTGAAAGACACCATGTTGAGATAGTTTTCAGTTATCTGGCAAAAACTGGTAATGTTTAACATGTTGTTTAACTTGTTTCTACTTTAAGTTACTTCAGCTGGGCCAGTTAGTGCATTTGCAAATTCAGTACGAATGTGAAAGATGTTCATGCTAGACATATGATCTACCATCAAAAGACAATTTTGGAGAGAAAGTTGTTCCAAAATAGCCTTTTTATACATTAGTAATGATAGCCATTACCTGATGAGAGATAATTTGTTGATTTTCAACACCCTTGCTATGTAATCCACACCACTGCTAAAGGAGCAACCTCTGATAGATCATGTACCAACTAAGATTTCTTCTTCTAAATTTGACTGTTCAGTGTGTGTGATATAGATTTTTAACACAGCTTTAACAATTTTAGTCATATCACTACAATGTCTGCAGTGCGGCAGTTTATAGTGCTGTCCAGCACTGAGGCATCATGCCACAGACATGTAGCATCATGTTCCACCTGGTCACATTATCCTGACACCAGGTTCACCAGTCCTAACACTAACCTCTTAATGCTGAGTGCCAAGCGAGGCAGTTGCAAGAACCATTTTAAAAAGATTTTGGTATGACTCAGACGGGGTTAAAACCCGCAACTTCCCTCATCTGAGGCGGACTCTCTAACCACTTAGGCCACTAGAAAAGTCAGCTGTTCTGAACAAACTGAAAAAGGATTTCCATTTCGGTTGCTATGAAATCCATAACATTGCTTCAGGAGCCACACACACCACACACCCAAATTTTGGTAGAGTGAGTCCTGCCAAGTTTGATCAAAAATGTCCCAGCAAACTTTGAGAAGTCAAGAAACAGAAACCGTGGGTGGACAGACTGGCTATGGATGCAGAGCATATCATAAGGTCATACTGCCTTTGGCCAAATGAACTACAACCTGCATAAAGAAAAAAATGTAAACAAGAAAAAACCAAATCAGCATAATGTAAAACAAAAAAACCACACACACACACACACACACACACCACACACACACACACACACACACACACACACAAACAGCCACACACACACACTTAAAATGGGTACTTAGACTTGGTAACTGACACTGCAACTGTTATATCTCTTAATGAATAAGACAAGTAAACATCCAGATCATGGTAGATACATTAGTGTTCCAGCAAGGAATTTCTTAGAGGGGAGGAGAAAAGGGACACCTTTAGCAAAAGGATACTTTCACTTAAGAAATGGACACACTGTACCAAAGGGCATTTTTTGGCAATAAAAAGAAACGCAACACAATAAAGCAAAAAAAGCATACTCGCACTTTTATCCCACATTAAAGAAACAAAAAAACGCAACTGAAATAAATAGACAACAACAGCGATTTCATAATCTGGAGCGAAGCGAAGGGGAGGTCTCTTGGCAAGCAGATGCAGGAGGTGTATAAATGTAGGACACTCAAAGCAGATACAAGGATTTTCCTCTATTTCAATCTAGCTGGATCACTGACACATTTATTCAATGACCAAATAAATTATCAACATCATTTATTGTGAATGGTAATATGAAGTAGCAATCTGAACGGAAGTAGAGCAGATTTGTCCTGGTGGTGAGACTGCTCACTATATTCTGGTTTCTATGTCACAGGTCAGTCTTTTTTAAGTAACTTGGAACAAAATCTCTTGAAAGGAGGTCATAGTGACCTGGATGTGTTGCATGAAAATATTCCTCAAAAGTTGCACCAACACTGCAACTCTTGTGATATTAAGTCAAGTTCACTGCAATTTTAGTCTGGATCCTATTTGTTTTCCTGAGCAATATTAAATGAACCCAAGAAAGTAGGTCACAGCAATCCAGTTAAGATCTGTAACCATGTTCATCCAAGATGCACCCGTATTACGAGTTTGGTTTCAACAATTACTCCAAAATGAGTTACAGTTTGTTTGTGTAGGGCAATGATCAGAAATATGCATAGAGAGCTGGATAAAGTGAATACCCATATATATACATATACCACTTTTCAAAACTAACTTCAGGAGTACAGTATTTCTTTAATGTTTACCTGATGGTAATGTATGTAGAAGTACATGCACAACCTCACCAATCCAAACCTACCAAGAAACCACCCCTTTTGTTAAAAAAAAGTTGTCTCATAGCCAATATGGAAGTTCAAGAAGAGCAGCCTCTTCATGGAATTAGGTCATGTTGCCAAATCCCAACAATCATCGGATACTAACGAAGCAGATGTGGACGTGCTACAAGGGATGTTACTGTGGGGAGAGCTTGGTACAGTGTTCACATGTTATGATCAGGTAAGTATTATTAATTACTCCAAAAACAGGTTTCTTCTTCAAATATTTTATCCAATAACAATGTGTTGGAAGAATTGGCAAAAGCAGTTATATCCTTTCACCCCTGAGTTAACCCTGCCTCATATTTCTTAAAGGATGTGAAGCAGCTTCAAGTGCCATGTGAACTACAGCCAAGAGTAAGTACATGGATGTAGTTTAGATAATACATGCACTTAGGAAGCTGCTGAATGACCTGCAAAAGTAGCTTACTGCACTACTGATGTAGGCTCCACTAGGTAAAACTAAGCGTTGTAGTCGGTAGCTCTTGTGGTAGAGAATCCATCGCTAATGGGTTTGATACCTGCATAGGCCAGCTCCTATTAACTGTGCATTATATAGCTATCAATGAGTTAAAACTGCTGTTAAAATACCGAACAACAACAACAACAACAACAACAAAAAAGACACACCAAACTAAATCCTTTGGAATGAAAAGTCTCTGGGATAAAAGCTGGAGAACATCATTTTAATTACATTCTATGGATTAAATGATATCAGCTACCATACTGTTGCAGTCAAATGCAATGTTAGTAGTGTCTCTCCTAACCTTGTGACCAAATATGTGAAAGAAATTAATCTGATCTTGGGTTAGTTAATGCAAATTGAGTGCACAGATAATGGGTACAAGATGAAAGAGCCTGAGATGAAATGACATCCCTTCCTTGGGTTAGTTAATGCAGACTGAGTGGACAGCCCAATGGGTACAAGATGAAAAGAGCATGAAATGAAATAACTCCCCTTCCTTGAGTTAGTTAATGCAGACTGAGTGGATAGCCCAATGGGTACAAGATGAAAGAGCCTGAGATGAAATAACACCCATTCCTTGGGTTAGTTAATGCAGACTGAGTGGATAGCCCAGTGGGTACAAGATGAAAAGAGCATGAAATGAAATAACTCCCCTTCCTTGAGTTAGTTAATGCAGACTGAGTGGATAGCCCAATGGGTACAAGATGAAAGAGCCTGAGATGAAATAACACCCATTCCTTGAGTTAGTTAATGCAGATTGAGGGGACACCCCAGTGGGTACAAGATGAAAGAGCCTGAGATGAAATCCTTGGGTCAGTTAATGCAGACTGAGTGGACAGCCCAATGGGTACAAGATATAATGAAAGGGCCCGAGATGAAATAATACCCCTTCCTTGAGTTGCAAGAACAAGCAACATCTTTTCAACTCAGTTTGCATCAGGCACCACCTTAATGCCCTGACAGGGTCTTGAAAATACCTTTGGGATGAGAGACACAAAGACGACCATAGTTTCAAGATAAAATACTGACTCCAGTGGCTGTCAAGAGAAGCTGAAACATCATAGTGGAACTTCAAATAGTTTAGGTTTTGATAAAGCATGAATTTCACTAATTCTGCCTGACATGGCTAAAGCAACTAGGAAGCAGGTCTTCTACAAAAGTCAAGTCAGTGATTGAAAGTGTGCCTTGTTTAGCCATGCCATAACCTATGATATGTTCCAATTCAGACAATAGGCCAAAGCCTTTGGCTGAAAAAGTCAAAATTGGTTAGGTCAGAGAGGTTTTTGTTCTGGCCAATTTCTTCCTTTCATGATGGCAAAACATTTTTTGAATTGTGGGAACAATAACCATTGGTTGTGTCTGCCAAAGAATTAAGTTAACTAGTTGTGATACTGAGGCTATTGAGGAGAGATGCAACTCTGCTCAGTCCACCAAGAGAAAACTCTCCATACATGTTTTTGACGTGGTAGGCTGTCATGCCTGAGCAATTCAGTCAACCACTTACTCAGAGAATTAGATATAAGTATTTCTTTGATTTGAACCATGTACAATTGTTCAACATCTCTGGGTTCAGGTATAAATTCTGCATGTGTGATTGTTTTAGGTGGCAAGAAGGCCAGATTCTCCTAGGAATCTCTGCTACTAGAGATTGTAGGTTGGTAATTTATGTTATTTCCCACTTGAGGGAAACAATTTGGATTAAGTGAGAATAAGCTAAAGATGCAAAATGGCACATGAATCAAGACCGTTCCAGTTCAGGGAAAGTGCACTGACTGCCCTGGCTTTCATATCTGGGACTGGTGATACAAACATTATCAGCCTGGCATACCAACTCATCACAAGGAGATCCACAAAGGTAAAGTTTAGCAGAAGTTGATTAGACTGGAAACTGAGGGGTAAATGGTACAATCTGTGTGAATCAGCTCTATTGGAATGAGTTCACTAGGAACTAAGCCTGTCTGCAATACCACAGACCTGAATGTGGATTTGTCAATGATGAAAACACCTGGGAAAAAAAATCACAAATCAGGATGCAGAGGTCTGTATTTGCTGAACAGAATAAGAAAGCCCTTCCAAATAACATCTGCCATGATCAAAAGTCATTCACTACAGTTTTCATCTCCAGGACACTGATCTGCATGAAATACTCGTGATGAGGTAAAACCCAGCTCTCTTTTTGAGAAAGAGTGGCATAAGCATGGCATCATCTTCTGTTGGAAGGCTGTCAGGCAGAGAAGTTTGGTTGCAACAAGTCCTTGTCTCCTAAGTTTTGTCATCAGTGTACACTGGAAACTGGGCTCACTGTTGTGTTTCCCATTACCAAAATAAAAGCATGTACAGCTGAAATCAGTCAAGTATCACACTAAGCTTAGTATGAAGTGGATGCTAAAAATTAAGATAAATGCCTTAGTAAATTACAGAAATTATTTTATTTCCAGAAACAAATGATCATTTTACTACATAAAGCTTACAAAAAACGTCAAGTACTGTGATCAATAGTGAAGGCTGATTTACTTGTCATGTGACAAAGTTTGGCAAGGGCAAGTGAAGTGCAATAAATTTGTCTACAATGATGGAAGAGTGAGACTGTGTATGAATACAGATGGAGTGTACTTACCTGAGGTAACATGGAATGATCGCACATACTACTGAAAAGGTACAAAATGGATGGTATTTGCAAGGTCTCTTGTAAAAGCATGCTAACCAGGCATGAGCAGAAATAGAAACTGGTGAGTTATTCGATCTAACACCATATATTCTATCCAATGGGAGAAGTCTGTTGTAGCAAGCAAACTATATGTTAGCACTTTTGCCATTAAAACAAATCAAAATACATACTTAGCAAATTTTTTCTGCCAGGATGGACTGGAGGTAGTGTGGAAACGGTTCAAATACATTATGATCAAACATGTTTGATGCCATAAAATGGAATGAAAAAGCTCACCAGTAAAGCACAGAGTTGTGTCCTGCCCTTCTGTGCTGCCTCATGTAGTGGTGTGAAACCCCATCTATCCACTGCATTGACACATGTATTGTACTTGATCAACAGTGCTGCAATATCCACATGCTGAAAAATAATGATGATTTCTAGTAATGCTACCGACATAAATGAAAAAGAATTTTCACATAAGTTTACGGTCTAAAGTAAAATCCACATGCAGAAGTTTGTGAAAAGTCGCCATAATTTGAAATTTTATTAAGGGAGTATTCTCAAAATGATAGTCTAAAATTATATTCAAGAGGTAATATCAAAGCCATAATTTTGAAAATATATTCAAGGGGTATTCTCAAAGTCAATAGTCAATAAATCCTGTCTTAAGACTGAACTAAAAACTGAAAAGTTTGCAGTGGTAATCATTCTTTATGGTTGATCAAAATTATATTACAAAAATAGGTACATGAATTTGACAACATTAATTGAAAACCTGGAGTACGTAAAAGCCTTTCACTTTCTTGAAGAATTTTCAAAATCAATACATTTTTTAGTTTATTATCCAGGCGTAATGAATTTAACTAACATCCTGGTATAATGAATTTAATTAACATCCTGGCATAATGAATTTAATTAATATCCATTTAACTAATTAATATCCAGATATAACAAATTTAACTAATATCCAGGCATAATGAATTTAACAAACATCCTGGCATAATGAATTTAACTAATATCCAGGCATAATGAATTAAACATCCTGGCATCATGAATTTAACTAATATCCAGGCATAATGAATTTAACAAACATCCTGGCATAATGAATTTAACAAACATCCTGGCATAATGAATTTAACTAACAACCTGGCATAAATAATTTAACTAACATCCATTTGAGTAATTAATATCTAGACAAAACAAATTTAACTAATATCCATATGTAATGAATGTTGTTGTTGTAGGGTTTAATGCCAATTTTCAGCACAAGATAGGCTATACATGATGGCCAGTATAAATGCTGGAGGAAGAACCCAGGAAAACCCGGAAAGAACTACCGACCCACTAGAAGCTACTAGCAAGCTTTCTCACATACCCACACTGTCCAAACCCAAGACTCGAACCCACACAGAGGTGAGATGGCAATGATACATAATGGTCAGCGCTTTAGACCACTCCACCACTCGGGGCCCCCATAATGAATATAACTTGTATCCTGGCATAATAAATGTAATTACTGAAAGATGTAACTAACCCCATATGAGGAGGCATTGTGTAGTGGAATTAGACCTCCCTTATCCTGGGCATTAACATCTGCTCCATTCTCCAGAAGAAACTCTGCAACCTCTACATTGTTGTAACCAGCTGAAAAAAGGAAAAAGAAATTATTTTCTACTAACCTTACATATTTAGTTAATTAATTAATTACTCTTTAAATGTCTTGCATGATTTTGCTCTTAAAGAAATTTATTTGTACATAAGAAGTTAACACATGCATAAATATGAGCATGTCAACTATTTATTTTCATAAATCTAATCAAGAAAATAATATGCCAAAAATTAAAGAAACTCCCAATGGCTAGCATATTGTGCCTGTACCCATGCTTCTATAGTGAGGAATTTATGTAGCTACTGCAGATAAAGATAAAGGCACACACAGGCTATATTCCAAATCTTAAATGGAATTTATGTAGCTAATGCATATAACGATAAAGGAGTATGGAGGCTATATTCCAATTCCTAAGAGGAATTTATGTAGCTAATGCATATAATGATAAAGGCACACGGATGTTATATTCCATATCCTAAGAGGAATTTATGTAGCTAATGCATATAACAATAAAAGCACATGGAGGCTATATTCAAAATACTCAAAGGGTCAGATGAAATGGCATTAATAAAGAAGGTAAGTAAACAACTTTAACATTGGGATTGATAATGGGTGCACAGACAGACAGATGGACACATGGATGCCAAAGTAACCACTATGCCATGTTCACCAAGACAAAATTCACAAAAAGTTGAATATATATCATTATATAAATACTATGGAAGAAAAAGTGGCAAGAGGAAATTAGTAAGGGAATTTTGAGATTGTATATTTACGAACATTTTTTAAAAAAAGTAACAGAGTCTCTTTATTATTTACCTAATGGATTGAATGATACTGATGCTCTCAGATTGGTGGCAATTTAAATGTTTGGTTTGGTTTGGTGCTTTACAACACAGCAACTCAAGCAGGTTATTGGCAACTGGAGTAAAAGGCCGTGCCAAGGACACATCACAGTTGTTGACCCAGCTGGTCCAATGGTAGGATACAAATCCACACCCTTTCAGTCATGAGTCTGGCAAGCTAACAACTGAGCTGTTTAAGAGTCATAATATGCAAGCTGAAAATGACATTTCGGAAAGGTTTGTCTTGTTTTGTGTGTTTGAGGTCATTCTCTGGAACAAGTAAGACTGTACATGACAGCCAGTATATCTGACAGAGGAAGAACCTTGGAAAACCACAGGAATAATCACTGACCCATGTGAAGCTACTTGCAAGCTTTTCTCACATACTCACACTGGCTGAGTCAAGACTCAAACCCAGGCTGACACAGGTGAGATGTTAGTGATTTGTAATGGCAAATACCTTCAACCACTTGGCCACCAAGGGCCATTACATTTGGGAAACTGAGACAGGATGTATATATTTAAGGTTGCTATTGATGATCAAAGGTGACCATTACGAGTGTTAAAATATTACCTTCTACGTTTTGAATTATAACAGTACCTGCAAGATGTAATGGTGTAGAATTCCTTCCCTGTGTGTCTCGGCAGTTGATATTTTCTGGTGTGGACAACTTTTGGACTCGAGCTAAATTACCCTTCTTTGCTGCTTCCAATAAAGCAGCATCACCTGCAAATCATATATTCATTATGTGAGGGAGTGTTAAATGAACATCCTTCAAAAAGAAGGTTCTATGGAAGAAAGCGTCTCATCTATGAACTGAGTTATGAACACTTTCTGCTGATGCGGGCAAGACAGGAAACAGTCTGATATCAGGGTGCAAACATTAACATCTATATTTAACCAAAGTTTCAATTGAAAACAGCAAAAGATGTCCGATATGCGAGACTTTACAAAATTGTGACATTTTAATGTTAACGTCAACATATCTGCTCTTACAGGAAATGAGCACAGAAGGATACAAACTTCAGTAAAACTATTTCAAGGTTTCAGGTGAATACAGCAGAAATGAATGTAAAAATCTTAAGCATAAAATCTCTACACTGAATACAGTACTGATACCAAAATCAGACAGGTGCCACTGATATCATGTCATTCATTAGCAATGCAATAAACAATGGTTAAGATCTACTTATCAGATAAGTTGTTGTTGTAGGGCTTAATGCCATTTTTCAGCACAAGATAGGCAAAACATGGTAGCCAGTATATCTGGTGGAGAAAGAACCCTGGAAAACCCTGGGAAGAACCAATGACCCACAAGAAGCTACTGGCAAGCTTTCTCACGTACCCATGTTAGCCAATCCTGGCTTATCAGATAAGAACATCAAGGTAAATCTGGGCATCAAGTTAAATCAGAACATCAAGGTAAATCTGAAAATCAAGGTAAATCTAAACATCAAGGTAAATCTGGACCTCAAGGTAAACTGGACATTAAGGTAAATCTGGATATCAAGGTAAATCTGAACATCAAGGTAAATCTGGACATCAAGGTAAATCTGGACCTCAAGGTAAACTGACTAAAGGTAAATCTGGATATCAAGGTAAATCTGGATATAAATGTAAATCTGAACATCAAGGTAAATTTGAACATCAAGGTAAATCTGAACATCAATGTAAATCTATCCAAAGTTATCAAATGATGCAAGTAACTGAACAAGTTGATCACTGTATACCAGATATTCCCAACATCAAAACTGTGTGAACTTGACGGGTAAATACTTCACATGAACTATATTACAGGAAAAATCTGAAGTTTCAGATTCAAACTGATTATTAGTCAGTGTTGTAAGAAGGCCTCATTTTCTTAAAAGGACAAGGCTGAGGATCATTGACCAAGATTTCTGCACTGAGATGAACAGGTTTTTCATGCAAATTTAAAGCTATATTAACTTTGATGGCTTACCATCACCAATCACCGTTTACTTTCATCTTATAACATCTACAATACTCGACCCAACCCTTCACCACCCATGTCCTGAACAGTGACCCATTTAAGAGTTTAATGTTTTTTTCTGAGTTTATGGTATAAACTGTCAGTTGCTGAATCACACAGCAAATAACGCCCTAAGGGCATTATGTAAGCTGTGTGAGTCAGCAACTGACAGTTTATATCACAATAAACTCAGGAAAAAAAACCGTTAAACTCTTATAATTGCAATTATTTATAATTTTATTTATTATTGCTATTTTGTTGGGTTTTTTAAAAGATATTTCCTATCAGTTTTAGAGCCTGTTTAAGCGTATGAATTCTTGTTGAGGGCATCTGCTATGTAGCTATTTACAGAACAAGGAATTCTCCATCTGCAACGTAATAGCTTCATCAATATCAAACAAAAAATTCTTCCAGTGGTAGGCAATCTAAGGTTTTGAATATTCCACAGAATGGTCTTAATCTTTTATCTATATTGGCATATGTTTTCTGAGTAGAGGTTCAATATTCAATGCAAAGGATGTGTTTTGTTTGACATATGAACGACTTTTGGATTTGATGTTATCACAAGTTCAATGTGACTTGTAAATCGTTAATATCCAGACCGTGAGTAACCAATTTTCACATCTTTAAATCTATTTTCATGTTGATTAACAATTTAGGTTACCTACAGGGGGTACTTACAAATGAAATTAAGACTATCGGTAAATGAAAGACCAACCCATAGGATCTGGTCTTCAGCCAGTTAAGTGAAAAATCCCTTCCAAGTTTGTTGAATCTTCCACAAGAAGTTAAGGAGGAGAAAGAGTTATGGACTGACTGAAGAACAGACAAATGGATGGCATCAAAATATCCCCCAGCTAAACACGCTGTAAAGCAAGAGTCCCTCAAAGGAACCAACACTAGTGGCCAAAAAGAATTTCCAAGAATCCAAGACAAGACTTCTTTTTAACTGCTGAATGTGAAAACTATGTCCTATATTCTTGCATAACAATAAGATTTTCTGGATGGCCACTGTGATGGCCATAATGAATGTAAGATTTTTAGGATGGCCATTTTTGTGATGGCCATATTGGATGTAAGATTAGCATCATTTACATTTAAGAACAACTACACGTGTCAAGAAATCTTTAAGTGACCCCCTCCATGTCAATATAACCATCCATTCAAAAGTAGCGATAAGATGCCCAAGATGACCTTCACTGCAGCTGTATTAGATATTACTGACACCACTGTATTTTAGGACCAACTAGTCATCATAAGACCATGCATTCAGAAGGAGTAGCGATAATAAGATTTTCAAGATGGCATTCATATCAACGTCATTTTAATTTAGAATCATGCAGACACCATAAGAAGTTTTCTGGTGAAAACCCAATGTTGATATGACTTTCTGTTAAGTAGGAGATGAAATAAAAAAGACTGCCAAGACTGAATGCCATGGATGCCATTTTGGATATCAGATTGCAGTGTTTTCTATAAGTATGCAAGACTGATATTCACAAATCCTTCTGGTGTCAGAACTGTGAGTCACATCGAGTAAAACAACAAATTTTGATATCAGAGCTGGTTGGGATCAAGTTTTAAAATTTGAGGGCTTCTGCCACATAAATTTGGATAAAGGGAAACACAAGACTGACACCATTTTCACTTAGGAACAACTAAATGCCACAACAAATTTTCAAGTGAAAAACCCTATGTTAATAAGACCACCATCATCATATGAAATTGAAAGGCATCCCCTGTTTCTTTGTTTGTAATACCATAGCTATCTACAGTGTTGTGAATATGAAATATGCATTAGGATAAGTGCTAACAGATTACAATTCAAATGAAAACTCATGTGAGGTTATAATGACTCTACCTGATCTATAGTTATAAATGCAAATTTAATCACTGTCCATGTCCTTTACTTCCCCAAGCATGTAT
Organism: Megalonaias nervosa; assembly: GCA_016617855.1. NCBI lineage: Eukaryota > Metazoa > Mollusca > Bivalvia > Unionida > Unionidae > Megalonaias > Megalonaias nervosa. The sequence continues at coordinate 149,322 of JAECUM010002626.1, forward strand.
TATTCCCATTTATATATACATTTTTGCACGTATCAACTAACTGTTAAATAAACAATCAACTGATTAGCCCAGTTTTCTCAAAGCCCATATCAATTAGGTCTCTCCAAAGGGCTATGTTGTGATATATGCAGATAAGCTACCTAGCATGACTTGGCTTAAAGGGCCACATTTTTGCAGTTTATGTTTTGCATATTTTAAAACCATTCCTTCAGCAGCAGCCATCACAATACATTAATAACATGCATTCATCAGAATTTTATGGATCTGATTTTGGACCTCAAGGTCAACCAGCAACATGGGGTTCCGATGGGGTGATTTTGTCAAGATTGTTTCAAACAAAGATCCACAAAATTAAGTACACATAATATGTACTTTTACTCAAATCAAAAACTTTATGATAGACAATAGACTATAGGCCAAAGCGTAAGTTCTTCTGGTCTATATCCAGCAGAGCTTAGACAACAATCATGTATACCTCTGAGAAGGTCTGCCACATCCTGGTCACCTTCCTTCACTAGGTCAAGTGGTGTGTTTCCATCTCGGTTCTTCTTGTTAGGGTCAGCACCATGCTGGAAAAAATGCATACCACTTAAATACAGCATGTAACTTTTAATGAAACAATGTTCCTGGAATCATTTTTTTGTTAAAAATATGACCGCCTTTTAAGGCTGCTTTTTTCTCTTCAGATTAGAATAAATAGATTGCATTATACAAATTATATCTTCTGCCTAAAAATTGTAATAATAAAGTAAACTTGTAATCATCTTTAGTTGTAAGAAGTACAAAACATTAACATTTCTGACAATACACTGAATGAAAAATAATGTAGCCTAATATCATTACAGATGAAAACCTTCACACTAAGTTACATCAATCCAGACTACATTCCTTTCTAATAAACTGTTCACAGGCTTCCATATCCAGTTATCTAGGACTCTGAGTGAAAATGTAGAGCTGTTTGTGTCAACCTTAAGAGTCATTACTCCAACCAAAAAAGCAAATGTTCTCTGCATTTATCCTGAAACAAAGGTATTGCTATCATAAAGACCATAAATGAGCAGACAGTGTCTGATACCAAATTTTCAGTACCTTTTGATCCCTCATCTATTCATGCATACATATATCCATCAATGCATTCAACCAAAAATCATAATAAAAGAAGTTACAAATGAATCCATACCTTTAACAATAATTTACAGATCTCGAACTTCCCTTTTGCTGCGGCCTCATGCAAAGGTGTAAACTTCCACAAATCTGCTACATTAACACAAGCTCCATGCTGGAATATTGATAGAGTTTCTATTATTTAATATGATCAAACTTGAATTTTAACAGACCAGTGTATATAACATGATTTCTGATTGGTCGAGCAACAAAATTTGTGCCCCAAACAACAATGTCATTTCCTTTTAATGTCAAGTCATGGAAAATTACTCACTGTTCTACTTTTCAACACAATTTTCAAGTGTGTTAGATTGGGGATGACAGTAATTTGATGATTTTAGAATGTTCATAGTGGTTTACTTTAATAAAGGTGTTTTACCAGCTCCACTTGTGCATCATTGGTAAAACTCAATTTAGATCTCCAATACATGGCTGTTCTTCATTAAATTCTCTGAAATTAACTCTCTGACACAAAATTTGAAAATTTATTTTATAATGTTGAATACAGGTAGAAACATTTCTAACTGAAATTAATTTCCAGGTACCTTTCTGATAAGCAGATATTAGCTCCCATTATTCTTTCAATCTCTGCCATGAGTGTAGCTACAATGCAACTTTCTTTAAATCTTCAGTGCACAGACTCTGCTTATCAATGATTAAGGCAAGTAAATTTATTTACATGCATGTAACCTTCAAATTACAGACAAAATAACCCAAGACACAACACTTACAGTTCAAGCAATAAATGTCAGCAAGAGTCCTTTCTTTTGAAGCAGAAGAATTGTTTTTCATTATAAGGTAACAAAAATAATTGCATATTCAATTTAAGCAATGGTCTGCTTCAAAGAAAATTTAATCAGAGAGGAGATATTTTAAAAAATAAGGTCAAGGTGAAAGAAAGATATGAGCACACATCATTTGCTACTTAGTAAAAAAAATGAACTAAACTTCTTTCTTGAGATTACCATACAATCGCATGTTTGGTCTCACAACTAAACAAGAGTCCCTTGAAGGGACTGACACTCACTGCCAAAAAGATGTTTCATTTGGTTTCGTGTGTTTAATGCCATTTTTCAGTACATTATAGACTATACATGGCAGCCAGTATATTTGGTGGAGGAAGAACCCAGAAACCTTATGAAGAACCACTGACCCACAGTAAGCTAATGGCAAGCTTTCTCATTGGCTGAGGCAAGCTGTAAAGCCAAGTGCCTTAGACCATTCTACCTCTCTGGGCCCCAGGTTGAAAAGAATTTCCAAGAATTCAAGATAAAACCATTTTATCCTTTAACTGTTGAAACTATTTCTTCTTTTCTTCAGCAACAAAAAGATTTTCTAATCAGCTACATCAGTGGATATACTGTATGTCAGATTGGCACAATTTTCATTTACGGGCAACAAGACTTCATAACAAGTTTTCTTGTAAAACCTCCATGCTGTAATGATTTTCCATTTTAGACGTGGCTGTCATGATTACCATACTGGATATCAGATTGGCACCATTTTCTTTAGGACCAACAAGACATAATACGTCTTTTGGTGAGTGCATAATGCTGACATGACCAGCCATCTAAGACATGTCACAACAACAAGTTTTTTCAAGATGCCATAGTAGCAGATATAATTAAATTCTGATTGGCAGCATTTTCATTCCTGATTAACAAATCATCATAAGAAGTCCTTCAGTGACAACACCTTGCTGATATTGCCATTCATTCAGGATAAATAGTGACAGTAAGACTGGATGACTGAGAGGCACCTTTTCATTCAAATCCAACTAGACTGTCATTTTAAAAAATCCCACATTGATATAACCATCAATTCAAGAGCAAAAGCAATAACAAGAATTTCAAGATGGTCACTATGGTAGCCAGACTGGAAGTGCAAGAATACCATTTTCATTTCGGACTAGCTAGATAGAAGTCTTCTTGTGATAACTCTATGGCAACATTATTTCATTCAGGAGGCGTAACCAAACATGGTTTTACAATGACCATTGTAGTGACCAAACTAGATATCAGATTGGCGCTATTTTCATTTAGGCCCAGCTTGGAGTCATAAGCTGTCTTCTGTTGAAAACCCTATGCCAACAAGACTTTCCGGATAGTTACGAGTTTGGTTTGGTGCTTTATGGCACAGCAACACATACAGATTATTTCATGCCAAGGCAATTGGAATAAGGTGATTTAAACAAGGACACATTACAGTAGCTGACCCAGGCTGGTCCAACAGTAGGATCTGAACCCACACCCTTTCAGTTGTGAGTCCAGCCTGTAACCACTGAGCCACCACAGTTCCAATCAGACACAGTAGCAATAACAAGATTTTCAAGACAGTCATTGTGGTGGCCGTATTGGACACCAGATTGACACCATTTAAGACCAACAAGACATGACAAGAAATCTTCTGCTGAAAACCCAATGCTGATATTCAGGTGGCCATATTGTACATCCCAGTGGTAATATTTTCACTATGGAACAATTAGACCATGGGAATAATGTGCATGTAAAGCTTCAAGGCATTCCTCTAAACAACTTTAAAAAATTAGCATCAACAAACTTGAGCTACTGGATGGATCGATGATGAACAAGAGACTTCAGCTCTCCTGGTTGAAGACCAGTAAAGCTCATATACTTGGTAAGTTTTATGAAATGGAAATAATTCCTCTATCAAATGATGAAAGTGATACAAATCACAAACATACTTCTATTCTTACCTTTATTAGTAATTCTGTAACTTCATAATGACCATAGGAACAAGCATTGTGTAATGGGACCAGCCCACTGAAAGACAAAGTTGTTTAAATACAAGCATTGTGTAATGGGACCAGCCCACTGAAAGACAAAGTCATACAAGGCTGTTCAGTTTCCAGTGAAGGGAAACAGAAACTGCAGATTTCCTGTTTGTCATGTGTCTCATTCTGTGTAATATAGTTCTAGATGTCTGTAATTCTGAAGGAGATTCCCCTGTTAGTGTCAAAATGCATCAAAAATGATTTAAAAGATGCTCTGAAGACTACTTTTGCTGTAAAACAAAAATGAAAAATTCCTGCTGCTGTTAAGTTATGCGCCAGGGACAAGATAATGGTTTTAAACTGGTCTGATAATTAGCCTGACAGGTTTGATACATGTCACATCAATTACTTTATATTTTCCATTCCCTGCCTTAATACTCTGAGTAGTGTACTTCTGTGGAATGGATTCTGAAAGGAATATGATCACATAATAAACAGCTACAGTCTGCAGATGTTGATGGCGGTGAAGAACAATATTCAAGTAAGGAGATGGATACAGTCACAAATCTTTAATTTACAAAGATACTTATTCCATTCACTCTATAAAAAAGAAATATAAAAATTATATAAGTGCTGAGAAATAAAAGGTTTGATGTTTTAAAGATTTCATTTTATTCTGGATGATAATATATTTCTCCAGCAGACACTTAAAATCTTGTGGGATAAAAACTAGGGCTGTACCGAATAGTGGTTTTAACTATTCAGTCAAATACAAATAGTGACTGAATGCTCCAAAATAAAATAATTTTTTCAGCAGGTATTATAAAGTAATTAACAGTGAACACAAGAAGGTTCAATGTAACTAAGGTATTACCAAAATATCAAAGTGCTACAGTTAAACATCTTGATAATGCTTTATACATTAACTAATGAACAGCAAGATATAAATTTTCAAAAGCAGTCCAACATTTACTGCTGCATGAAGAATACATTAGCTTTGGAAAAAAAAGGAGTCTCTCGACAATGTCTGCGAGTAGACAACATCTGTTGTCTGACAAGGTGTCACCAGCAGCACCGAATAGATGTTCACTTGGGACGCTTGTTGGAGGCACTGCTAGTTAGAGTTGGGTGCAAGAATGGAGTGAAGGAAACCTGTTAGCACTAATCTGCCACCATGACAGTGGATCAATAGCCATTGGGATTCAAGGCTCATTCAGAAATTTGTTCAATTGGTTGTTGATACAAATTAAGGTACTCCTTTTCTGATTACAATGAGTCTGCTGTTCATGAAGGTTGACCTAACTGTACTATTTGCATACGGCTGCATCATACTATTTGGCCGAATACCTCATTTAACAAATTATTTGGGGCAAAAGCAAATACAAAGCAAATATTCAGTACAGGCCTAGTAAAAATCATAAATTTCGTTTTGTTAATTGTCACTGTTAGTAACCAAGACCTTTCTTCTATTCTACACAAATGCTTAAAGAAAGAAGAAAGAATATGAACACTCCCAATTTTGTAAATGTAACATATATTTGACACAGCTTTATGACAACCAGTGTTTGAATGTTATAAAAATGGATGAAGCTGACAAAAAGATGAAACAGATCTAACAGCTGAATTCCCATCTTGCCAGTTATACATTTTTTAAAATACATTTCTTTAAACCCAAATTTTTTTATTTTATAACTATTTCTTGACACAATGAAATTTATTTCAAAGCATGAATAACCCATCATTTAGCCTGAAAACTGACCTAAACACAAAACATGGATAGGTGGACAAGGTCGACACTAAATGCCTTTACCAACAGTCGACAATTTGTGGTATGACATAAAAAGGCAGAAATTTACGAACCAGGTATTTTATTTTTAGGTTTAGGACTTTTAATCAAACTGACCCTTTATCTTTGGCATGTACATCAGCACCATGTTGTAGGAGATAGTCTACCACTACTACTCGGTTGTATCCTGCAGCAAAATGTAGGGGTGTGGAGTGTCGACCGTCCAAATCCCGGCAGTTTACTGCATGTGGATTTGCACTGATCAGTTTCTGCAAAGAAAAAACAAAGTATTAACTCTGACCAATTAGTAAATTTTGTTAAAATAATGGGTGGAAAAATCACAATTATTTATGAATATGTATATTTTAGCAGTATGTTCTTTTCTTAGTCTTCAGAAATAATGTATCTTAATGATTATCTTAACAAGTCTTAATGATTTTCAATTGGCAAGCATATCAGCAGCAAGAAAACTCAATGGGCATCATGCTCCAATCCCTGGAGCTATTCGGTTCATGGATTAATGGCTGTTCATTTAAGTTGGAGCTTTTCTATTAATAAAAAAACCCACAAGTATTCTAAGCAAGTTACACTACAGCTCAATACCCCAAAATCTGATATGGCGCTTAAGAACATATATAACCCAAATAAAATGGTCTAGTGGAGCGACTGAAATAAAGAAAATTCTGAAAACTCTGTGATTCTAGCCTAATTCCAATTACAGCTGTGGACTGTCAAAAGTTTGAGATTTTCGAGCATGAGTTTCTTGCGTAAAAAGTTACAGAATACAAGACCTGGGCTACCTCATGCCTTCTCTTTACACATAGTGAATACAATACCTGGACTACATCATGCCTTCACTTTGGCCACTGAAAATACAAGGTCTGGACTACCTCCAGCATTCACTTTGGCCACAGAGAATACAAGACTTGGACTACATCTTGCCTTCACTTTGACCATTAAAAATACAAGGCCTGGACTACCTTATTCCTTCACTCTGGAGATAGAGAATACAAGACCTAGACTATCTCATACCTTCCTGTAAGCCATCGAGAATACAAGCCCCAAACTAGTTCATGCCTTCTCTTTAGCCATACAGAATATAAGGCCTTCATTTTGGTCATAGAGAATACAAGGCCTGGATTATCTCATGCCTTCATTTTGGCCATAGAAAATACAAGGCTTAGATTAGCACAAGCATTCTCTTTAGCTATATAGAGAATACAAGGCCTGGACTATCTCAAGCTTTCATTTTGTCAACAGAGAAGACAAGGTCTAAATTATTTGATGCCTTCACTTTGGCCACAGAAGATGTGGCCTGGACTACATCCTGTCTTCGCTTTCACCATACAGAATACAAGACCTGACCTACCTCATGCCTTCACTTTGGCCACCGACAGTACAAGGACTGGACTACCTCATGCATTTGGCTATTGACAATATGCAAACAAAAATTATCAGACTTTTAAAATTCTTGTTGTTAAAACACTAATAATAATAATCAGGTAATGACAACTGTGAAGGTCACATTACCTTGACAACCTCCAGGTCCCCTGCTTTTGCTGCCTCCAGAAGCTGAAGATCTACATCTGTTCCTCCAACTGGTGGATCATCTGAAATAAACAGCAATATGCAAGAGGTCAGTGCTGAACTAAAGAATGCACTTACAAATTTAAATGCATAATGCACAACGGTAAAGAACATATTGGAGATAGTCATTACTGTACTAAGTTGGTTTTGTGAAAGCGATTACTCATAAAATTCTGACATGTTTTTGACAATGATTTGCTAATCATGACAAAACAAAACTTACTGTAATATTTTTAAAAAAACAAACCTTGTAGCATTTTTTGTATGTTTTCTGTGGCCAGTTCTGCTGCTGTATACCCCTGCTGTGATCGGATGCTGCAATCCACAGCATATGACATAAGCAGTCTGCAGGCTTGCACGTTGCCCTGCTGGGCCACTCGGTGGAGGGCAGTCTGGCCCTGACCATCAAGAGCGTTAACCTGCAAAGTAAAATTATACTGGGGAAATAAGACATGAGGAATCTTCGGACTTGTACACCGCTCTGCTGGACCACTCTATGATTACAAGTCCTGACTATCTAGAGCATTAACCTATTAAAACTAATATATTGAAGCAATAGGATATGAGAATGTGACAAGACTGAATAATGTTCATATGAGACAATGGGACAATGAGGGAGTAAGAGTGGGTGGATGGTGCAGAAGACAATTAGAAAGTAATCTTATTGCCTTCCTGAATCACTGTCAAGGCAGCAGGATAGTGACCAAGTATACAAGTAGAGGATTAAACTTTATGGGAAGGCAAATGATAATCAATGAAGTAATTATACTGCCCTTCAGGACTATTTCTTCTAAAGGCCATCAGTTCTTACCCATCCTGAGCATTAAAATGAATCAGAGAGCAGTATAATCCTTATGAGCTACTGGGATACTCCTTAAAGGACAATCCTGAAGAGGATGGTAAAGATAATTAGTGAAATAATTATAAATATTAGTCTTCCAGGTAACATTTTGTAAGGCAGCCATATTGCCCAAAAAGAGCACTCTGTGTTGAGATAGTCTGCCCTTGGCCATCCAAGGTATTCAACTGCATGGAAAGACAGAAGATTATTAGCCCATCCAGACAACTTTGAGGCGGGGAGTCTGACCCAATTATCATTGGCATTAACTTCTGTAAAAGAAGGCAGAAGAATGGAGCAATCATATTAGTGTGCTGGGCAAACCTGTGGAGGTGGATAGGTATGTACTGGTAAACAAAGTTTTGCACATGTGTTTTTGTTGATTTAATGGCACTTTGAACACATTATTGGCATATCATGCTCAGGAAATGGGATTAGTTTTAATGGCACTTTGAACACATTATTGGCTATATCATGCTCAGGAAATGGGATTGGTTTTAATGATCTGAGTGGGTATCGAACCTGCAATCCTTGGATTACAAGTACAGTGCTCTATCAGCTGAGCCCCCACGGCTCCCTAAACAAATTTCATATCACAGTACCTAGAAATATGCAATCTGCAAGCCAACATACTGCTGTACCAGGCCAGTAACAGTGTGTACATGTCCATTCAAGGCATTATCATATCAGGAAAGGAGGGAGAATAATTTGTGAAAACAATCATCTAAATAACAGATTCAGAAATAATTATATGTAACCTTTACATTAAAATATAAAATGAATGAGTTATTTAAAAAACACTTCTGTAAAACGATTATCAGATATAATTGGAACTAGAAATGTATTCATGAAATGTCTAACCACAATGCCTGAAAAAATGATGTAAACTTAAATGGATGCATAGATGATAACAATACACCCCTATCACACTCACCATCTGACCTCATTAATCCAATAAAACAATTTCTTTTATTACATATTAATATGTTTAACAATGAAAGACTTGCCTATCTTTTTCTTCATTATAAGCAAATGACCAAGGAAACAAGCTAGAAAATATAATGATCTTTCAAAAATATCTCATCGGGGGGAATCACACTATTATATTTTAAAATACAGAAACAGTGTTTTTCATCTACACATATTCTGTATCAAAATGTCTGTTACCTTAGCTCCTTGTTTAAGAAGAACATCCATTACATCATAATGAGCTTTGTCGGCAGCAATATGCAGGGGAGCTAAACAGCTGCAAGCAAAAAAACAAGATTATAAGAGTTACCACTCTTTCTATTCAGCAGGTCTTGTGCTAGCTCAGAGATCAACATCTTAAATAAATTCATACACATCCTGTAAGTGGTACCAGTTTGCATTGCACTGAAACTTGGTCCCTTAATGCTGACAACTCTTAAACAGTATATTAAAATTTATCTTTAATAAAACAATGTTAACTTCCTGTTTAAGCCTATGACAAGTTTACATATTAGAAATCTACAGCAAAGCACGTTTCCCACACTTTTCTTAATTATGAATATAGTTCTGGCACCATCTATTAAACATTCATTCCCTTCCCCAATCCAAATTAATCACCTCCCTCTGCTATCCTAGCAAATGAGTGGATAAAAAATTTTCAGATCACAATACAGATCCACAAATTATTATCCAAACATGTCCAAAGTTTTGAAGTGGTTAGAATCACATTACAACTAAGCTCCTATTACAACAAAAATTGTGTTTAAGGATCTAAAATATGAATATACACCTCAAGATCTTCCTTCCCTGCCCATAATACAGGTCAAACATCTCCCCCTACAATCCCTACCCTTGAGTGGATCAATTTATTTTGACCATGATACAAATCCAGAAAATTCTCTTCAATCATGTCCACAAGTTTAAATTATTTAGGTTCACATGAAAATCCCTTTTTCTCAAACAATTAAAATGTATTTAACTTTGTAAAGTTCAAATTATTGGCAACAATTATGAAACTCTGAAAAATAGCTCTAATGACAGGAAAAAGTATTCAAGTCTTCTATGTATTCATGAAAACACACCAACCAAATAGCACTTTTCTCAAGTGGTTTTGATTAAGTGTGCTAACAAGATTTTTGTCAAATAAGTCCAAAAACTCTAAAAGTATTAAAAAACTTTAAAATTGCTGTATTGGCCTGAAAATCTAACAAAATCATCTACATATGGATACAGTGATGCACACATGATCCAAATGGAAGGGGACATTGTGTCCCCCACTGTCCAAAATTTGGCAGACACACAATATTTCAGATGGGCAATGGAAAATACGAGTGTGATAAAAATGAGATAATCTTATTGCTTCAACAGTTTTGACACCTTAAGTAGCTGGTCAGCAGTACTATCATATTTTTCTTTGATATTTACATTATTGCAATTTAAGTTTAATTATGTACTCAAGTGTCTCATGAAAACATTAACATGCTTGAATATCTGACCTAAAATAAGCTGCACCATGGATCTTGCACTCATTTAACTTTAGTGCACAATCATATCTTACTAGCATTTATTATAATAAATACCTATGTTTCTTGATTGCCTTTTCTTTTCTATGATTGATTTTTTTTAATTAACTAAATGAGAAATATCTGCATAAATTTAACTCTCGTCAATTTATTTGAACATCGAAAATGTGTTACACTAATGACCGCTGAAGACTTTACAATGCGACAACAATAAATCTCAAATGTTTTCATTGCCATTGTTTTAAAAAGATATTCATTGCAATCTTACATGTTTAAGGACCTTCTTAAGCCCACAAGGTCAACATTTGGAAGGGACATACAACACAAAACTACAGGAAACTCGTGAACCCAAGCTCAAAATGTGCAACATTGTGGATACAAATGTGCCAGCAAGATTTAATTTGTCGGTACTGAGTGCTTTTCACGCAATTCTGCTAATAAGTTTCTCAGGATGGATTGATGGATGAATGTGATCAAAGCAAAACACAAAATCATTTCAAAATAAAACAATACTTACTCTTTGTTTTTATCATTTATATTTGCTCCTTTCCTAATAAGTGCCTCAACTACTTGTTTCCTCTTTGGAAATGGCGAGGCAGCAGCAGCATGCTGTAAGAACATGACTTCTTTAGTATATTTACAACTAGACTTATAATTGTACAACACATATGCACGCAGTGCAAACAAAAAGTGAAAAAATGTACAATATCTGAAAAATTAAAATAATAGCATGAAAGGTTATCAAGATATTAAAACAAATATGCCTACCAAATTTCATAACGACTACCTCAAACTGTCTCAGCTTATTTGTGCTATCAAGGCTTTTAAGAAAGAAAAAAAAATCAAAATAGCTGGACAACGTACAAAAACCTTCAAAACTGATGTAATAATTTGAAAATCTAACCAAATATTCTATATATGGATGCAAATAAACAAGCAAATTTCATTTGCCCATGTTCAGTGATTTTTATGTGATCCTGCTAACAAGCTTCCTTGAGCAGAAAAAAAATAAAACATTGTGCATTTTCAAATTATGAACCTGTACATCTGAATGTCTTTTGAAGGGACTTACGCTCTACCATGTGTACAAAATTGTGTAAAGAATGTGTAGAAATTCAGGAGAAGTTTCTTCCCACCTGCTCAGTACTGAAACATCTGTTATTTTGGTGAAATCCAAGATACCAAATGGGGGTAATAGTTTACTTTTTACATGTTTTAGTTAAAGATAAGTGACCCTGAGACTGATATAATCTTGCACTGTAAAGAAATGCCCACATGCTATGTTTTGGTTTAATCCATACATCTATTTCTTAATTTATTTTATAGTTAACTGGTGCCATTCAAGGTATTAGAAAAATCCACAAACTGGGTTTGATTTTTAAAAAAACTCCATTGAAACTTTTAACAATGAAATCAATGTCAGAGTGCTATTAACTTATTACTGGAATGCAACTAAATATAATGTCTAGTTAAAACTCATTTGTATATGTACAAGTCAGTGTTCATAAACTCAACTCAGTACAAAATTGCAACCAGTGACCTTTGAATTATCTCCATGATTAAGCAGGTCTGGTTTTCTCACTTGTCTACAATAGCACTGGTATGGTTAATGTCCAAAAAATTATTGTTTTGGACCAATTACCGATTGCAGGAGGTAATTTAGCTAATATCCCATGTCAATGCCACTATCTTTTCTAAAGAAGTTGTGATAAAAAGATTATCATGATGGCTGCTGTGGCTGCCATGTTGAAAGTCATATCAACAACATTTTCATTCATGACTTGCTACAAAATGTTTAATTTTTTAATATACTTATGCTGATACAAACAACTGTTCAGAAAAAGTATAAAAGAACTTCAGGATCGGCACTAAGAGAGACATTCTGGAGGTGAACTCTGTATCATCTTCACCAGTGAACTAAAACATGTCCAAAGAGACAGACAGGCAACAGATGACAAGCCATCATTAGCAGTGGACAACAAATGACATGTGGGAAAGATAGATGGGCAACCGATGTAGTCAAGAGGGATGAACAACTGATGACAAAGATGGAAACAGATGCTATTGAGATGTATGAACAGATGGCAGATCAAGATGGATGGATGAAAAAGATGCCATAGAAGGAATGGAGAAAAGATGACAGATGAATGGAAAACATGCCATTGAGAGGGATGGACAACAGATGACAGATCATCAAGCTGGGAAAATGCTACCAAAAGGGGTGGGCAACAGATGACAGATCATCAAAACAGGTAAAAGATCATCAACTATCACATATGCTCTTCTGGTCTAACAATACATGAGACTGTAATATCTGCATACTGTTTAAAAGAATTATTTTTTTTCCAACTCTTCAGAATTTGGTAAATGAAATAAAGACAGGTTACTGCCTTGCTATGTCAAATACATCCCTATCATTAGTTTGCTGTTCTTAATATAGGGCACAGGGTGTGACTATGGTCCAATGTGCTTATCTTAGATCACTCACATTTCATTGCCATCCACACATGTGGGTATGTTAGAAAACTTGCCAGTAGCTTCCCATGGCCTTCCTAGGCTTATCGTCAACCATGTATAGCCTATCATGTGCTGAAATATGGCACTGAACTAACACAACCAAACTGTGCATAACAGAAACTTTCATGTCCATTATATATTTGCTATCATTTTGTACAGTGGATTGTGAACTAAATTTCATAAAGTCCAAGCAGTTTTGCTTATGCCTGAAGGTGGCTTCCTGATTTTTGAAGGGATTTGCTTGTTCCAATGAGACAGATTCCAAAGTGAGTAACAATTATGTAAATATTCCAAATCATTTCCTTAACTATTATCACATAATTTATCTACTTCACCGTCTGATGAGCTTGTGCAAATGTCAGAGTGAACATTCAAAATAATAAAATCTGCACAAGGACTGAAAATCACATGAAAGCAATTACTGAATTAATTTATGTCATAACTGCAGTCTAAGACAATACCTTGGTCAGAAGCTAATGACTTACCAAAGCTGTGTCCCCTGTGTAAGGATGTTTAAAATTCACAACCTCCAGGTATTTCTTGACTCTTGCTATATCTGCTTGTCGGGCCCCTTCCAACAATGAATGACCTTTGAACTCATCTAGAAAACAGGAGAAAAACCACAATAAACAATATAACAAACCATTATTCTCGTAACTGAGTTTAAACACAAACATGGGAATAAATGAGTCTTCCAGTAAAAAGTTCTTTAATTCCAAAGACCTATTTTCCAAAAACACTATTACAGCAGATCAAAATTATAATCAGTAAATATGCAAATTCAGAAATCAAAGACAAAACATCCATTCTTTTTAACTTTGAAGTGTAAAAACCATCTCTTATATTCTTCAAAAATATAGAGTTTCAAAAACTATCTGTTGTGGCTAAAGTAAGATTGGCACCATTTTCATTTAAGACAAACTGAATGTCATCTGAAGATGTTTAAAACATCATACCAATAACTATCCATTCAGGATGAATAGTGGTAACAAGATTTTTTAAGACAACTATCATGACAGCCATATATCTGATAAATTGGCACCATTTGTATGTAGGACCAATTAGATATCATAAGAAGTTTCTTGTATAAATCCCTATGTCAATATGACCTTAATTCTGCTTGAAGAAGTGTCAAGATTTTAAAGACAGCACCACAGTGGCCATATTGGCTCTCAGAGCATTTTCACTGACAACCAAGAAGTCTTCTGGGAAAAACCTTATGTTGATATGACTTTCCATTTACTAGGAGCAGTGATAACAAAAAAGTTTAAGATGGCTGCCATATCTTGAATCACATTGGCAACATTTTCTTTTTTTAGAAGTAACTCGCTATCATAAGCTGCTTGTGAAAACCCATTTTGATATGAAGTAGTGGTAACAATATTTTCAAGATGATTACCATGGTGGCCAAACTGGAGGTCAGATAAGCACCATTTTCATACATGTCCATGATAGAAAAATTTCAAGATGGTGGCTGTAGCAGCCGTAGTGGACATCAGATCAGCACCATTTTAATTCAGCTCCAACTAGACATCATAAAGAAGTCTTCTGGCAAAAACCTTGATGTCAACATGTATTTCTGTTCAGGAAATACACTGATAGCAAAATTTTCAAGATGGTGGCTATAGCAGCCGTAGTGGACATAGTGGACATCAGATCAGCACCATTTTAATTCAGCACCAACTAGACATGATTAATAAGTCTTTTAGTGAAACTCCATATTAAAGGTAGGTGTGAATGTATGTGTAATTTTTCAAGGTAATCCTCTAATATTTCAAGAGAAGTAACAATAACAAACTTGTGCTAGCAGAATGATTACAAACAGAATGATTACAAACAGAGAAGTAACAATAACAAACTTGTGCTAGCAGAATGATTACAAACAGATTACCCTAAGATCTTCTACATTAGTGTCTTAATTCTATAAGAAAACACATCAGCAAAGTGAGCCCTAGTCAAGAGAGGTAATGCACTTGATAATTTTGGAAAATCTAATTCTTCATTATTTTTACCAATAAATTTTGGCAATTCAATTTGAGTATGTGTGTGTGTGATTTGGATGTTTAAAGTAGCTCTAAAAACATTTCAGTCATATCACTACGATGTCTGCAGTGTGGCAGTTTATAGTGATGTCTAGCACTGGGGTATCATGACTCAGACATGTAGCATGATGTCCCACCCAGTCACATTATCCTGACACCAGGCCAACAAGTTCTAACACTAACCTTTTAATGCTGAGCGCCTTGCGAGGCAGCTGTTTAAAACCATTTTTATAAGTCTTTGGTACGATGTGGCCAGGGTTTGAACCCACGACCTCCTGCATCCAAGGCAGATGCTCTAACCACTAGACCACCAGATCAATTTGAGTAAATATTGCATAAGAAAGATTGTTAACCAACACAATTTTCTACAAAGAGCATGAAGATTTTCTCCATAACTGACCATTAAGGCACTGTCCATGCTAACTAAACTATAACTGCAAAATCTGTTACCCCCTGGAGAAATAATGGCATAATACACAAATCAAAATTTCCGAATCAATCATATTTCACAAATGTATTTTCAACAAAAATCACGGTAAATAAGCTGATAAAGAAAAGTTCCATCTCTTAAAAATAGAAATTTTAAAAGCGACAGATATTTCTTATGCATCAAAAGTGATATGTAACAGCTTCAATGTATCAGAAATACATGATAATGAGCTAGGGCATTTTTTACCCTTATAATACATCCCATTTAGGTGTGACAATTTTACCCTTATAATACATCCCATTTAGGTGTGACAATTTTACCCTTATAATACATCCCATTTAGGTGTGACAATTTTACCCTTATAATACATCCCATTTAGGTATGACAATTTTACCCTTATAATACATCCCATTTAGGTGTGACAATTTTACCCTTATAATACATCCCATTTAGGTGTGACAATTTTACCCTTATAATACATCCCATTTAGGTGTGACAATTTTGCTCAATTCAAAATCTCAAGTCTATACATTAACTACAGCATATTTTAGTAACAGTAAAGCCAAATCCACTTACAATGCAGTCTCTCTCCAAGTTCCCTTGATGGGGCAGCATCCAATGCACTCTTGGAGTGGCAATTGACTAAGGTTGGATCAGCTCCATGGGAGAGGAGAAGGGAACAAACTTCAATACGGGACTTGGAAGCTGCCTCATGAAGTGGAGTAAACTGCCACAAGTCCATGGCATTAACATTAGCTCCAGCCTGCAAATATATAGCGTTCCTGAGAATAAATTTAACACATAATGTAATGAAGCAAATTTTCAGCTAACAAATGCAATATTGCATAACCCAGTAGAATGCTAGCTTCAATACACAAATGCAAACATCCATTTATCATGTGATGAACATAAACTTCTTTTATTCTGAGTTTAATTTCTCAGCATGATCATCTGAATGTTATTCACATGTCTGAAATAACACCTTTTCTCTTACTTTATGTCATATCACCTTGCCATCATCATGTGTATTACATATAAAACATATATGGATTTAAGCAAATTCAGTTGAGTGGAGAGGCCATGTTCACAATAATAAAATCATAAGTATTATCTGACTAATCATTAAGAGAATATCTGACTGTAATCCTGAAGTATGTATCAGACTGTAACCCTAAATTATGTATCTGATTGAAATATATATATGTTAGGTTTCTGACTGACTGATTGATTTATTTATCTCGTTAACCTTCAGTATATCTCTAACTGTAACCTTTAGGTATATATCTGACTAACCTTTAAGTATGAATCTGACTGTAACTAAGTATTCATGTGATTGTAACCTTTAAGTATGAATCTGACTGTAACTAAGTATTCATGTGATTGTAACCTTTAAGTATGAATCTGACTGTAAGTATTCATGTGATTGTAACCTTTAAGTATGAATCTGACTGTAACTAAGTATTCATGTGATTGTAACCTTTAAGTATGAATCTGACTAACTAAGTATTCATGTGATTGTAACCTTTAAGTATGAATCTGACTTTAACTAAGTATTCATGTGATTGTAACCTTTAAGTATGAATCTGACTGTAACTAAGTATTCATGTGATTGTAACCTTTAAGTATGAATCTGACTGTAACTAAGTATTCATGTGATTGTAAACTTTAAGCATATATCTGACTGTAACTCTGAAGTACATATCTGGCTGTAACCTTTCAGTATGTATCTGACTGTTGTTGTTGTTGTTGTTGGATTTAATGCCATTTTTCAGCACAAGATAGGCTATACATGGCGGCCAGTATAGATGGTGGAGGAAGAACCCTGGAAACCCCAGAAAGAACCACCGACCCACAAGAAGCTACTGGCAAGCTTTCTCACATACCCATATTGGCCGAATCCGAGACTCGAACCCACATAGACAGAGGTGAGATGACAGTGATCCGTAACAGTGAGCGCTTTAGACCACTCGGACACTCAGGGCCCCTGTATCTGATTGTAAATAAGTATTTATGTGAATGTAACCTTTAAGCGTATATCTTACTATAACCTTTAAGTATGTATCTGACTGTAACCTTTAAGTATGTATCTGACTGTAACCTTTAAGTATGTATCTGACTGTAACCTTTAAGTATGTATCTGACTGTAACCTTTAAGAATGTGTTGGACTGTGGCCTTTAAGAATGTGTCTCATTGAAGCCTTTAAGTATGTATCTGACTGTAACCTTTAAGTATGTATCTGAGTGTAGCCTTTAAGAATGTGTTGGACTGTGGCCTTTAAGAATGTGTTGGACTGTGGCCTTTAAGAATGTGTTGGACTGTAGCCTTTAAGAATGTGTTGGACTGTGACCTTTAAGAATGTGTTGGACTGTGGCCTTTAAGAATGTGTTGGACTGTGACCTTTAAGAATGTGTTGGACTGTAGCCTTTAAGAATGTGTTGGACTGTGGCCTTTAAGAATGTGTTGGACTGTGGCCTTTAAGAATGTGTTGGACTGTAGCCTTTAAGAATGTGTTGGACTGTGACCTTTAAGAATGTGTTGGACTGTGACCTTTAAGAATGTGTTGGACTGTGGCCTTTAAGAATGTGTTGGACTGTAGCCTTTAAGAATGTGTTGGACTGTGGCCTTTAAGAATGTGTTGGACTGTGGCCTTTAAGTATGTGTTGGACTGTGGCCTTTAAGAATGTGTTGGACTGTGGCCTTTAAGAATGTGTTGGACTGTGGCCTTTAAGTATGTATCTGACTGTAGCCTTTAAGTATGTATCTGACTGTAGCCTTTAAGAATGTGTTGGACTGTGGCCTTTAAGAATGTGTTGGACTGTGGCCTTTAAGAATGTGTTGGACTGTAGCCTTTAAGAATGTGTTGGACTGTGGCCTTTAAGAATGTGTTGGACTGTGGTCTTTAAGAATGTGTTGGACTGTAGCCTTTAAGAATGTGTTGGACTGTGGCCTTTAAGAATGTGTTGGACTGTGGTCTTTAAGAATGTGTTGGACTGTACCTTTAAGAATGTCTTGGACTGTAGCCTTTAAGAATGTGTTGGACTGTGGCCTTTAAGAATGTGTTGGACTGTGGCCTTTAAGAATGTGTTGGACTGTGGCCTTTAAGAATGGGTCTCATTGAAGCCTTTAAGTATGTATCTGACTCTACGAATTCTCCCCAAAACATAGAAGATAAACCATTCCAAATAAATGTAAACATGAAGTGCAACAATATAAATCATAAAAATCAATCTGTTTAAAGTAACCCTTTAAGACAAAGCTGTGATGACAAAAATGGAAATAAGTTTCATTGCCATATGTAAAAAGGCACTAAAGGAAAGAGGAGAAAAAAGGTATAAAAAAATATCAGTAAGCTTGACCTCTGCAGTAAAAGCTTGACTGTGGTACGTGAGATGCCATTAAACTGAGAAGTGTACCATGGTACAAGACATAAAGTAAAATAACAATAACACATTTGATAATTCAAAATTTACTCACCTTCAACAACATCTCTGTAACTTCAAAATGCCCATAGGAACATGCATTGTGTAGTGGAACTAACCCCCTGGGAGATGATAAAGCAACAATTGACAAATAATAAAAATATGATCTGTTAGTTTTCATTGTGTCAATTATTAAAGGCAACTTGAGGTTATAAGGTACCATCTATCTGGTTACCTCTCTTAACTATTAGTAATTGTCAAGATATACATATATAAGCATCTATTTTATAGATCAAATACAATTTTATGTTCTTGAACTCTTTACCTTCTGCAAGAACTTACTGCCCTGTCTACTAAGTCTGATAAGCAGCCTGCCTTCTAGCAGCTGTTTGTAGGCTGAACCCCATAGCATCATAATGGCTACCTAAGTGATAGCTACTTGAGTTAGTGCACATGTTGTATACATTTTCTATATCAATTTTGTCCTATGCAAACTATGTAATTTAATGAAAACAAAAATTTTAAACACTTTCCAAAGTTTTGTGCCACTCATTTCCACCAACAAGTATGTATAATTCTCAGGAATCAATGTTTATATTCACATATTCACAATAAAAAATATACCTCAAGATATCTGTTGTGTTTATAATGTATATTAGACTAATTTTCTCACCACTATTTTGCACACCTAGCATATTTATTCAGGAAAAAACTGTAAAGAGAAATCAATCTCCCTTTCATTTTCATCTAAATTAAATGTTGGCCCTGAATCTGCAGTAAAGTCATCCATGTGTATCGGCCCCACATTCTGACCAGACAAGATTGTCACGTGTTTCATCCTCAGATTCAGATAAATCGGAAATGTCAGGTGTCAAAATGGACTTACACTAATGTCTGATCCTTTGTCTTGAATCTGTTCATTAAAGGCAATGTCATCACTTTCAAATTCTTCAAAACTTTCGTCGGAATCGTCATTGGAATAAATGAATGTTGCCATTTTGTTTCACTTTGACAATTGACCTCGTTTTCAGCAGAAATTCCCGCTTATATGCTGTAAAACTACTAATAGAACCCTTGCATCATTTTATGTAAGGACTATTTTCATTGGCTAAATACTGTTAAAAAGACCGGATGTTTGCAATTTCATCCAATGCAAAGCTTTAATATGAAACGTTTACATACGTTTCTGGGGTTTCCCAACCCTTGGCTGGAAATGTATGTATGAGCCAACAGGGACAGAGAGAGTATTATTAGCAGCTTGTTTATGCGTCTCTGGGGGTATGAGGCTATTTTTAGAGTTGCATATATGTGTTAGCAGAAGGTAAAGAGTTAATAAATTTAATATCATACAATCAAAATGACCACAATAAATATCTATCTTTTGTAACCTGATTCATACCAAAATGTGCATGATAGTTAGTAATAACATAAGAAAAACTGTATTAAATACTGCAGAAAATCTGAAAACACAAGAATGTTTTCTAGACTATACAAATTAAAGTTCCTGGACAACTAATACCTGTGTACACATACAGTATAGAAATAATCATACACCATATATACATCATTAATTTGTCTATGAACAAGTCTTTCACTGAAGTCACAATTCAGTGTGCCACACTGACACATAACAACATACTATTTATGAGCAATAACAACATTTTAAAGACAGCCACCATGCCAGTCATACTGGATGGAAGATTTTCATTTAGGCCCAAAACTAGACATCATAAGATCTCCTTTTGTGATAATCCTACATCAATATGACCATACACTCTTCTCAAGTATTGATAATAATTTCAACACAGCCATTGTGGTGACTACTGGAAGTAGCATAACACCATTTTCATTTAGCACCAACTAAATTTCAAAGAACATTGTTTGGATGAAAACCTCATGCTTTTATACCCATCAGTCCAGAAGGAGTAGTGATAAGATTTTAAAAATACCCACCATGAAGACCATATTGGATATATACCCCATTTAGAGTCTGTACATGTTGGAAGTGGAGGGACAATAATAACATTAGCAGTTTTTTGCCCATTTCCTTTAAATTACTCATGATTAAACAGGAGATGATATTCAGTTAAACTGCTTTGACTGTGTTTTGAAATTATTTTTGAAAATTAAATTTTCCACTAATTTTGCACAAATCTTCATACTCATTAGAACTGTGTGCCTTAACAGAATCAGTATTAAGAAATAAGTTCTTTTACCCCTTGTCTTTGGCGTGAACATCAGCTCCATGTTGCAACAAGAGCTGAACAATCCGGGTTCTATTGTATCCAGCAGCCAGGTGCAAAGGTGTTGACTGAAAATAAAAGTATATAATTTTTAAGTGAGTAGGTAGGCATATATCTAGAGTAGGTAAGTAGGGTAGATAGATAAGATACTGGAGGTGCATGGTATTACTGGTATACCAGTTTACCACTTTTTCTGGATGGTATGTACCATGGTCCTTTCTGACTGTACCAGTATGTCTGT
The DNA here is from genome assembly GCA_016617855.1 of Megalonaias nervosa. Taxonomy (NCBI): domain Eukaryota; kingdom Metazoa; phylum Mollusca; class Bivalvia; order Unionida; family Unionidae; genus Megalonaias; species Megalonaias nervosa. The sequence goes on from JAECUM010002626.1 coordinate 170,816, forward strand.
AGTTTCCATCTGCAAGGAATGTACGGAAATTTCCAAGTAATCTTGTTATGACTTTAATGATATTATTCATGATAAAATAGTTCAAATGTTTTTTTTTTTTTACAAAATGGTTGTATCTGTCACAAATTAATGATGACAAATATAATTCTATTTGTGATCCTTTAATTGCATCTTTGACACCTGTCATGTATGTCAACACAGTATCCAAATGAACTATGAAAGAGTTTCAGGCACAATCCAACTTTCAGAAAAATTTTGGATTTCAGAAAACAACAAAAAACATGTTTTAGTTATTTACTAGCATATCTGAAATTGGTAAGTATATGTATTCCATTATAAGTCTGTGAATCATCCTATGATTTTCAAGAGCGAACTTGTTTTCTTTCTGAACTATACAAAATGTCAACTAAATATTTTCTCATTTGAAGAGTAAATGTATTTAATATTTACTGGTCCTCTCTGTTAAATATCTTGCCTGGGTGGTTGCATCCCACTAAAAGTTTCCCTGCCAATTATATCAATAGTGTCACTACCAAATTGTACACTACAGCATCAACACTTTCATACTTTTATCAATAGGCTCTCTAATGTCACCACAATGTCTTTCACTGTATCAACTATAGTGTTAGCTTAATCATCCCACTGCAGTTATATCTTTTCAATAGCAACTTACACAACAATTAACATACACATTGCAAATTCATTTACTGTAAGGTACTGGCTATTTAACTATCAGGTGGGGGAAGGGGCTGTGATTTTGAGCTGAAATAATTTCTTTTCTTTTATCTCAAGATAATTAATATTTTTTCCTAATTATATGGATGTAATATGGTGTTACTGTGCTATAAATCAGAGCAAGATAATTTCCCCCATTACTGACAGATGGAATTAAAAAAGTTTCAGGCTCCTGCATAGAACATTGAATTGATGGTCCCTAATACAATTGTGGTATACAAGCTACATATCACAGTAAGCTGAGAAATACTGCTGCATGCTGCAGTACAAATTTTGGGCAATACCCAGCTCTATATGATACTGAAGTATGTACTGCATTAGAAATGCCGAGTAGCAAGTAGCTGATTGACCTCTTGTTTCGTGCCTTTGCTTTTCAGTAGTAGATTTGCTATAAGGAAAATAAATGGGAGAGAACTCTGGATGATAAGTGGTCTGATGCAGATTCAAAACTGTATTCCATCTTTTGTTACAGAAAAATGGGTTCATATTGATTTTTATTACAAATAAAAGTCTGTTTATTTTCAGGACAATTGTTTAGAATCTGTGAGCTGTTTTCAAACAAATGACAAAAAAAAAAGATAACTTGTGATGATATTGTACAAACAGATTATCAAGTACAATGCTGGGGCTGGAACTGAAATTGTATTGCCAAATTAAAATCTTGCCTTTCTTATGCGGCACTGTTTTAAGATAATTCTTTTAAAGCATTTTATTACAACTATGGGTAGATCTGTTTCCATCCTAATATCACAAAAAAGTTGCTGAGCAGAATAAAAAGTGTGATGGAAAACTTGAGCCATGATACTGACTGTGGGAATATGAACTCTGGTGTAGTAGTATGCTAATCAAGCTGTGAGCAAAAAGTTTCATCCCTTAATCTCAAAAGCTTTAACCTTATAGAACTGAAAGGAAATGGTGTTGGAAAGCAGTGGCCATGGGCTTGAAGACAAGACCCACAATGTGGTATGTGACACTCCCATCTAATAATGATGTTGTACAAGCATACCAATTCTCCTTCTTTAATCTAAGAACCCTTCAAAGTTATACAGCAGAAAGGAAAATGCAGTGGAAAACATGCATCATTATGCTGTGCCCTTGACTTTAAAAATAAGACTCCAAGCATAATATATGGTGCACTTTCTAAAGATGATGTTTAACTATACCAAGTTTTATTCTCTTATTTCAAATGGCTTGTTGTTGTTGTTGTTGTTGGAGCTTAACGCCATTTTTCAGCACACGATAGGCTATACATGGCAGCCAGTATTAATGGTGGAGGAAGAAACCGGGAAATCCACAGAAAGAACCACCCACCCACGAGAAGCTACTGGCAAGCTTTCTCACATATCCACATTCGCCGAATCTTAGACTCGAACCCATGCAGACAGAGGTGAGATGGCAGTGATCCGTAACGGAGAGCGCTTTAGACCACTCGGCCACTCGGGGCCCCTCAAATGGCTTCAAAGTTAAAAAGCAAAAAGGAAAATGTGATGGAAAACCTACAAACTGAGCTATGACCTTGAGATGGAATAACCCAAATGTGGTACACAGTATAGATTCTAATAATGTATTTCTACAGTAAAAACTTGTGACCACAATCGTAATGCACGGATCGATTTTACTGTATAAACGCTGTTCTAAGCGACCACATGCTGAACGCGACCAGTGACCGCAATGTCTTGGCAAAATATGCATTTCGACACTGCTATGAATGACCACTTTGCAAAAATGAGAATAAACTCCACAGACTTTTATTTAATCCCTGTAACAATGAATGCTCATACCATTCTAAAAGAGAAAAAAAAAATAAGCTGGCTACCGATATCTGAAATTTTGTAGGTTTGTTTATTGTGTTTTAGAGTTTCTGTTGTAAACCAGACTAAAGCACATGCAGATTATTCCCCAGTCTGGTTCCCTGTTTTGTATGCTCCCAGTATTGTTCTCCACTATTCATATAAGGGAGAACAATGCAGGGAGCATACTAAGCAGGGAACCAGACTAGTTATTCCTGCACTTAGCCTGCTTCCCAGTCTTATCACAGATCATATGTATGAGTAGGACCCAGCATCCCTATGAACAACAGTATCGTGAAAACAGACACCACTGACCTATATGTAATCAATTGTTACAACAACCGCTTGATTAGTAACGAGTGTTCTGATCAAAAACAAACATAAAAGGAATTTTTTAAAAAAAAGGATTGTAGCTACCAGCGATAGATACTATAGTCCATGAACCAGGATAATGTACATGTCACGATCTGCCAATGTAGTGCCGTAATTGGCGTAGTGGTCACATACATTGTTTGTCGTAAGAGTTAATCCGTATTGCCTGGGGATGAATAAGGTCACTGTCTATTAAACTAGCAAGAGAGAATCGTTTGCAGGATTCAATTGACAGTGTCCAAGACTTGTGATGTTTGTTGTTTTTCCCCACGATGTTAAGTGATTACATCCCAATCACAAACCTGTTGTCTATTCAAGTTGGTGCGACTGGATTACACACTTTGTTTATAGAGTTAATCTCTGTATGTCTTCTTTGAATGAAGCCGTTGACTTTTGTCTCTGAGTAAATGGTTTTCTTTCTGGATGAGATAATTGTTTCATTTCATTAATTATCAGATATGCAATGTACATGTATAGATTTTTCATATTTTCCCAAAGCCTAGTGAAAAGTCTTTGCGTTCGATATTACGACTGAGCATTAATAATGTCAACACCTAGAACCTTAATAACAATGGAGGAACCTCCAACTAAAAAGAGACAAATTTTAACGCCGGGGAAACAAATTATTGTAACTGAAAGAAATGAAAAAGAGCAGAGAACTCGCAAAAAAGCGGTTTAAACATAGGTAAAACAAATTTAGGTTGTTATAAAGGAAAAGGAGTAAATCAGAAATGATTTCATATGCTAAGATATGTGATCTTCAAATGTAAAGGTGATTTCATGTTTAATGATAGAAGTGTATCTTTATTGCATTATAATTTTGTTTTAGATGAATGCATACAATATTTTAGTAAGAACTACTAAATAAAGAATAGAATATATGTACAGTAATTGTGGTTATTTTTCTTTAAATTTCTGAACTGGACCTTGGAAACTGGTCTTTTTGTACAAACCTTCTATGATAGGCCACCTGTCTTGAGAGATTGCTTTTTGTTGGCAGAAGGGGCAGTCTCTCATAACAGGTTTTACTGTACACAAATTTTCTCAAACAGCCTTACAGTTACACAGCAAAACAAAATTATGACTGACAATGGAAATTTGGATCCCAATTCCCCTGCTTTTTATGAAAATAGGACTGTCATGGAATAAATCAAGAAAATAACTTGGTGATTCCTTAGAATCATTATGTGTAATTGATTTTGTAGATGCATACAGCGTTACCTGTCTTATTTCTTTTATTTCAACTAATTGTGACCGAGTAATAGCCGCATCCTGCAGGTCACTCACAGTGAGATACCCATACTTCATGATGTGCACAGGTACTTAACGCTTCGGTCTGGTACTTTTTTTTATTTTAACATATGTGTGGTCACAGTGATATCGAGATCTTGTCAGGAGGTGTCTACTTTAGACAATTTACTACAGCCACAGGGGTGAGTAGCAGTTTACTTTATGAAGTTCTATTTGTAATGGTATCCTTACTTAAATGTCTCGAATGAATGTACCATTTTACCAGTAAATTGTACCATGTGTGGGTATTGAAAATAGTGGGTTTGCTGTTATTTACTGTTGAGGTCCTTATACTGAAGTACAAAATTAAAGGTATTATGTATTTTAATGGCTTTTTGCAATAATCAAAAATGTTTATATTTATATGTTAGTTACGATTTATGCGATAAATATATTTTCGTATTAATGATGTTTAATCAATATAGTATGCTAACCAATTTGGTCTATTTATAGTTGGCAGTGTGGCAGCATAGATGGTAGTGTGGCAGTGTAGCTGGCAATGTGGCAATATAGCTGGCAGTGTGACAGTTAAGCTGGCAGTATCATTAATCAATCAAGGCCTCATAGCTGGCAACCAAACAACACTGGTGTCACTAAAAATGGGATGGAGGATCAAAAAGTCATTCCAAGGATGTAATTTTTGAACTGTGTTGTAAGACTATGTGATTTTAGATTGTCAGTGGTTGTATCATAGTGTGTAGTGTAATGCAGCTCATTATATGAGTAAACGTGTTTCTTGGATTTTTCCATATTTCTTTTTCCATTTAATTGTTGCATTAATATTTATGGTGCGAGATTTGAAATTCATGCCCATTGTATTTGGTTTCTATCCTGTTACAAAGACAATAACTATTTTAAACTTTACGAATTTCTGGAAATGACCAAAATTGTTTTGACTGATGACAACACGATCCACGCCAGACTAAAAGATTTGGGCAAACTGAGTTCTCTGTAAAGCCAGAATTTGGTGAAATTGGCAAAACCAGGTAAAAGTAATTTTTGAAAATCCCAAATTTATGATGTTCAAAATAGTTACTTTAAACTTCAGTTTTTCTCATTTCAAAATCCTCATGAATACTATTGAACTCTTATCAACTGTTATTGCATAACATAGTTATAAAACACCAACCTTCAAAATGGGTTAGTGAAAAACTGGCAAGTGTTCCACAAAGGAACCACTCACGCGATTAAGTACTGGATAAAATTATTCATTTTATTAGCAATGAACCCAGTCATCTTGTCAAAATTTGTTTGTTATTGGGCTTCAAAAATCCAACTTTGCACAGTTTTTTTCACAGGGTTATGCATGAATTTTTTAATGGGAGTTTTGTAGATAGCAATTTCTGGCACTTCTTAACATCATACTGGCACCAAACTGACAAGGTATAAAACTTGTTTTTACGAACTTTTCCACCTTTATCTCTCCAGGTAAAATTAACAAGGAAGTTATTGTTTTACTCTGTAATGTAATGGAATATCCAGGAGCAAAATGGTGCAGGGGAATGCAGTGCAATCCATGTAAGACAAAGTGGTCTTAGCTTTATCATCATGTTTAGGCAAAATGGCTCCAGTTTGACTACTTCACTCATATCACCCCTTAGCAGGAACATTGCATCCACTTTAATTCCCTAATAATAATACATATAACTTTGAATCAAAGTGTAATCTTCTGATATAGGAATCTGAAGACCAGACAAGACCATTATAAGGAATTTACAGAATAGACCAATTAAGTTCCTTGATACAAACAGTGCCAGCTCGCCCTCGACACTGATTATTTTTCAAAACACTTAAGGAACTGCATCAAAGCATCTTTTACAAGTTCTCACTTGGGTCATATTACTTTCAGTAGATATATGTAATCATAAATTCACTGAGAAATCATCTAGTGTGAATCCATCCTAACAACACTGGAGCAATGTACATGTTCATAAAATCCTATTTTCTACTTTACAGTGAGCAATGCAAACAAATTCTATCCAAAAGGACACAAAAATATTAACCAATACTGTGGCATTAAGAACAGATTTATTTTTGAAGAGTAAGGGTACTGGCCACTAAGGCTGTCATGTTTACAAAACTTATTAACATTTTTACAATCATTGGAACATCAAACGATTCCCTTTAAAGATGATAAATCTGCTTGCATGCCAGATGTGGCAATTTGTGGTAATGTGAGTTGTTTCAATATTGGTCTTGATAAGAAAGTAAAGTCTTCTCAATTAAGTCTGAAATTAAATATTTTATACAATAATACAAATTACCAGAAAAGACTATTTACCTGTTTACTTAAGCTACCACTTACTTTGACTGAACAATACCTCTATAAGTATGGGGAATAAAGGTTTGTATTATGGAATAAGGACTGATTCCTTGCTCTCAGGTTCTAATTATTCCATAAATTAAATTAATGTTAACAAGATTAAAAGCAATAATCAAACTCAAACACAATTTTATCTGTCCTGGTACATACATTTCCTTGGCAAGGTTGTAGATACAGACCAAAAGTTACAAAATGTGTATCTAAAAACTGTCAAGCAAAAGTTAAGCATACCACAATTTTACCTCACAGACTAAATGCAAAAACATGCAAAGTCAATTTCCTAGAACTAACTAGTGAATAATTACAGACATTATCTTAAAAATCTTATTTAGATCATTCAAGAAGAGTACTGATATAGAAAAATCTGTTAGCAGTAACACCTATGCAAAAATAATCTGCACCACAAAACTTTTTTTCTACCAGTAAAGTCAATTATTTCTCCTGCCAAGCAATGGATTTCACCTCAAACTGTCCTTATTTATCTTGGCACTTTATACAAGGGGCATTTAATAAGGTACAACAAATTTTTAATGCAGCTCCTCAACTATACTGGGTGGCAGATAACATGTACACATGACAGTTATTCTGGATGAATACTTTTCTGCCTGAAACCACATGCTGACTTTTAAGAGACTTTGTATACATGTTGCAGATGGTTAATTATACTGGTGCTATGCCAAATGTAGAATAAAATGTAGTGTTTGGGTTACATTAACTTTATGTTTGCCATGGGCATAAACAGTTGTGGCACACTTCCAGACAGATCATGTGCCATGCTTACTTTCAGCCATTATAATTAAGACCAGGTGTTGCAGTATGTCTTTTGTTATGCACTTTATTTATCATTTAAACAAAGGCTGGTTTTGTAATATTTTCTAGGGATAAAATAAAACAATCTCATGTGTACACGTGACAGCCTTACAGGCCTTGATGTCGAAGCAGGTAAATGAGCATTGCAGACATAAAAGATCATCAAAAGAAAACACATAAAAAAGTGTTTACTCAAAAACAGAAATCCCCTCTCAAACAGGAGCACATTTAAGAGTAGCCAATAATATACAGAGTGGTACAGATGAAAATACTGGAGTCGTTCAAGCCTGAAAAGTTATGTCACCTACTTGTGTTGTGGTTCAGCTATGGAGAATCTTTAGAGTGTAAGAACTGGGCCACAGTGACCAAATTTAGGTACGGCTGAATTGCTTTTGTTAAAATGTATCTGCATGATTATTTCATGAACCACACTCAATTCTGGTACAGATTTCTTTTATAAAAATTTTCCTACTTGAAATATAGAACAATAATACAACTTTTTTTAAAAATAAAATATAGGATAATTATTGAAATAAAATGAATGTTTTTCCAATGTGATAAAAGCAAAACATACATTTCATTTTAAAGAATGTGGCATGGCTGCTGTAGGTTATTTACCTTTCTGTCATCTATAGCAGGTCTTTTAACACAGTGTTACTGTTTTAAGAACAAAATGATTATATGACTCACCTTTCTGCCATCGCTAGCATGGCAGTTAACATTAAGAGGGGTCAGTAAGGACATCATTTTTTCCTCATTCCCACTTCTGGCTGCCTCCAACAATTCATCCTTCTTATACTCCCCTTAAATGATGTTATAAAATATTGTTTGTATATTGGAATATAATGTGGACACATCAACATGAAATTCTGTGATCTGACCTAAAGAAATGACAATCTTTTATACAAGATCCCAATATAACTGCATGCAAAGATAATAACATCTTTATTATATCACCAAGACTAACAATCAAACTAAAATAATACAAAAATATTTTCAACAAGTGGGTTTGTTCGTCATTTTCTTTCTTCAAGAGAAATTAAACAATTCAGACTTGTTGGTTTCATATGGGTCATTCATATCCACTTTCTTGACAACGATGTTGCTCAACCATGAAGCACATTCAGCACGTAATTTTATCTTAGGAAAAATAGATGATAAGACTGAAGTGACACAACTGATCCTGATAAGACTTTATTCAGGAGAAATTAAAGATAACAGACTCTTTAAAAATCTTGTCAATTTACAAAACAAGAAGATCAGATATTTGACCCCTTGATATGTCATCCTCACAATGCTCCAAACAATAATTAATAAGACAATTTTTTTCAAACACATGAACTGACCACTACATTAACATAATATTCTAATGTCACAATATCTAAACATATATGTATTTTATATATCACAACAAATTTATTTGCAATGTCTGGTGACAGTTTATTGCCAACAACATCTGATTCCGCTAATTTAAAATTTTCACCATTTACACCTCAAATGTAACCAACTGTAAAGTGACATTAACCTTCAATTTCTTAAGAGTTCTTTTTCCTCTGATGCAGTCTTTGAATGATAAGTGGTGCAAACAGAAAAGATACTGGCCATTCAAAAACTTTAACATAAATCTGACGACAATTGGACTGACAGTTATTGCGAGTAAAATGTTTTGTCTTTGGCAACATTTATCACCAGCAACATATTTTATAACATACATCTTTCAGCCATAAGTTATTCTTGTTACCGCAAAGACCACAGCACTAGACAAAACATGCTAATGCATCCTTCATATTATTTGAATCACCAATATATATTATATATATATATATATATATAAATGTAATAACTTACCTGTAAGCACTCCTTTTGCTGATGGGTCTGCCAGGTCAAGAGCCGTCTTACTGTCTGTGTTCCTTATGTTTGGGTCAGCGCTATGTTGAAGTAACACTGAAGAAACAAGAGTATTATTGGGGTTACATGGCACTACACTGGACTGTTCCCACTCACTCTGCAATAAAGTGTCCTGATCTGTCCAATCTATGGGATCAACAGACCCAAAGCTTGACTGCTCAAAGTCTGTGGCATCAAGGAAAGATTGCCTATCCATAGCAGGATGAATACTGGACAAGTCCCACTCAACGGGGGCAGGGTTGGTGTATATGCTGGATACACCCCAATTATGTAAATGAAGTGGTGTTTCAGGAAAACTGGAAACATCAGACTCATCTGACAAAACATCAACATCAATTGAGGATACATCCCAATTTGGGTTAGCTCGAAAAAAATGCTTTTTACGACCAGTCGATGTGGGATTTTTTCCACTTACATGTCCATCTTTACAGCTACGATAGACAGGAGTGCAGGGTACATTTATAGGTTCCAATATGCGTGCCTCAGTAGTTTTGTTTCCTAAATATCTCGAGCAACATCTATCTGTATCTTTGGAATCCCGACCGGTGTAGGTATCGCCATATCTCGGCAGATATTCATCTTCAGAATACTGACTAGATGGGGAAACATTTAATACAGATCTAGGCTGGGAAGGCACAGATTTGTGGCCCAACTGATTTTCAAACTGAATAGATTTTTTATGCTGTTTGCATGTCTTTTTACATGTATTTTTTTTTCTCTCACCTGGTCTAAAATGCGACTGTTTTGACTGTGTTCGTAAATGAGCAGTTCCAAACGAGACAGAGTAGGATACACTCCATTCAGATGTGTCCTCTTGTCCATCTCCAGTGCAGATGTTGTAAGCTTCTCGGTCCCGACAACAGCTTCCAACACCTTCTGGTCTCTTTCTCATTGCTGTCTTGTGAACACATTTACTCTTTCAAACCACAAGTTATTGATCCAAGCTTTTGCCAAGAATTTAAATTTTAAAACGATTTTTACAATATTTACACAAAAAGATATGTATGGGATGTAATATAAAATAGCAAGAATGCAAAATTCACTGCAGTATGGAAATCAAAGCAGTGGCAAAATGTGCATTATTATTTTTTGGAATATCTGC